>PVIJ01006601.1:0-90501 GCA_004024925.1 Scalopus aquaticus
ATATACCCCAACCCCCCAGCAGATACCCCCGTCAAGGCTTCCCCGACCTTGTGGAGCTTCCATCCCGGCCTTCCCCTGGCTCCCAGCAGCGGTGCCTCCCCCAGAGCCCCGTCCGCATGTAGCGTCCCGGCGGGCACTCCTGACTCTCTCCTCAATGCCCCAGCACCCACCCTCAGCTGGATCTAGAGCCCCGCATTCCCTCCCAGGGGAAGGTCCCTCTGTGCCTGTCACTTCACACATGCTGGCAGGCTCACCCCAAGCTCTCCTCCAGCTTCTGCAGTCTCCACGCTGGCCTCAGCCTAAAGTCTCACCTCCCTACCCACCCAGCTCTGGTTATTTCCAACCAGCCCTCAGGAGCTTTTCCTGACCCCAGGCTACGGCAGGAGCCTGCTTCTATCCCTGCCCAGCAGCACCCAGGGACAGGTTCCCTTTGGAAAGGAGACTGGGAAGGAAGGAGCATTCTTAGGCCTTTGCTGCAAACCTCCAGGGGCAGGAGGCCTGGGCTAGTGACGGGAAGATTATCAGCCAAAGGGGACAGGCTGTGCACTGCCGAAGCCCAGACGAGGCCAGCCAGCTCCTTAACGGTGTGCCCACCACCCCTTCTTCAGCACCATGCCCTGGACTTCTACAGGCCTCACCCCAGCCCTGCCTAGATGTGGCCTGACCCTTCTGACTGCCTTCATGAAGCCTGGCTCAATCAGAAGAGACAACATGGTTAACAGTTCACTGCGAATCCTGGGAGCAGGCTCCAGCCGGGGATGCTGCCACCTGAGGCTCCTTAGAGGGGCAGTGTCAGCCCCACTGGCTTTTTCACCAGTCGCAGCTAGAGCCTCCATTCTGGGAAGCCTGAGCACCGAGGGGGACAGCTGGGGGGCTATCTGCGGGCGTGGGGGGAAGCGCCCTCCAGCTGTTACTCCAGCACCCTAGGTGGTGTGTTCAGCTCTGCAGGCCCCCCCAGACCCTCAGAGCCATGCCCAGGTGTGCCTGGAGGCAGAGCTAAGCCTACCTGCCCCAGGAGGGAGGCCCCAGCTGGCCTGCGCTAAACCCCGTCCTGACTGCTTCCTCTGATCATGCGCACCAGGCTGTCAGGGGCATGGAGGGGCGGCGCCCGTCAGCAGCGCCTTTACCTTCTCCGGCCCGGCCTCCAGGTGCTGCCTCTGCTCCAGGCAGATCTGCCCCACACGGGCCAGCAGGTCATGAGGGGGGATGAAGACCCGAGAGCTCAAGAGAAACGTGAAGATGTACGTCCTCTGAAGAAAAGAGAAGGGAGAGAGGGAAGAGGCGTCAGGCCTGGGGGCAGATGCACGCACAGCCTGTGGCTCTGCCTGGCCGGTCTCCTGCCAGGCCCAGCATCGCTTCCAGCGGTTATGTCTTCTCTGCATGCTTGACTTAACCTTGAATGCCCTTCCTCCTCTCTTATTGCTCCCCAGATCCTGCCCACCTTGTGAGGCATAGATCAAACCCCAATTCAGCAGATGAGGGAGGTATCCCCCAACAGACTCCTAGCACTCTTGCCATGCCGGGGTTCCCCAGCACCCTGTCCTTCCCTGCAACAGGAGCCCACCCCAGCCTTACAGTTGGCCAGTGTGAGCCTGCTGTCCATGCTGTCAGCCCACAGCGCCCCCTGCCCCAGGCCTGAATGCTGGTTTCTGCTGGTTTCTGCTCTGGATCCTCACCATTGTGCCAAGGCCCCTGGCAGATGGGGGGTGGGGCTACCCCGTGAGTCAGGCCTGGTTGCAGGAAAAAGCAGGGCCTCCTTGAGCCGGGGACCCAGCAGCAGGGGATGCTGTAAACCAACTGTGGGCCTGTCCCCATCTGCCACACCAGGGCCCCTCCATTCTGTGTCCCATGCCCTTGTCACCACGCTGTGTGGTGCAGGCTCTGGGGGTCCTCGCCATTGGACTGAAAGGTGGCAGGGAGCGTATCCGAAACCTGTGCCTGATTGGGCCAATGCTTGTGGGGTCTCCGCTTGGCCCTGCCTGCAGACAGAGTGTACTTACGGTTCAGGAGGCTGCTTGGAGCTCTCCCAGGGACTCCACCCCACTCAGACATCACTCTAATCCCAAACAACTGCTACAGAACACTCAGCCCCACTCTGGGCCCAAAGAAGTGGGCTTTCCTTCCTCCAGCCCAGAGCAAGCTGGGCCATGGCTGCTGGGAGCACAGGTCCCATGGAACAGCGTTCAGGCCTCAGGCCCTCGCTACCCCTGGGAGAGGCTCTCCCTGGGGCAGGAGGGGCTCCTCTAACACACCCTCAGGAAACTCCCATGCCCAGTCCCCAGCCTGTGCAGCACGGATGCTCAGGGGTCCCCCTTCTAAGCAGACAGCTCAAAGGAAAGGCAGCCCAGCGTCACGCTGCAGGGCCCTCAACCAGAGGCAAGAGGACCTGTGCCTCTCTGAGGAGCACGGAGACTTACTGGGGAGTGTGTTCCCAGCTGCCTGCACACACGGGGCGTGGCAGGGAGGGAAGACTGGGGCAGCCAGGATCTGGACACACCTTCCACCCGACCTGCCATTTGCTCTCGACTGGGAAGCAGGCGAGGATCCTGGGCGCTGGGTTTGGGTGACAGTCAGCTGAGGAGGCTCCACCCCACACCACACTAGCCAGGGCTACGGCAGGAGGCCCCAGTCCCTGGAGAGTCACGGCCCAGGGCCTTGGGTCCCCTCTTCCTGGCTCTGCCACTAGGGCACTCAGTTGCTAGTCAGGCCCTGAGGGGTTTATGGGATGGACAGAAGGACAAAGGAGAGGACAGAGACCCAGGAGGGAGGAGGCCTGACATGGGCCGGTGGTGTCGGAACTCCCAAGGCAGAACTCTGCCCTCAACGGGGACTGGTGCCCGAGGCTGGGGCAGGCGGGCCCAAGGTCGCCACTGTGACAGGCGCCACACACACAACAGGAACTGTCTCTTTGTTCCAAGAATGTACCAGCTTTATCTTGAGATGATGAAGGATGATGAAGCGGCTGTTGAAGGCCCGTCCTGCCCATGTGGAGTGTGCCCTGGGGTCTCTGCTCGCCTCCTGGAGCGATGGGGCTGCCCCTCCTCATTCTGGACTACTGCGGTCAGTGTCCACAGCGCCCTTACCAGCTCGGACAGGACACACACTGCGCAGACCCTCATCAGAACCCCGGTCCTGCCCAGAATGCAGGCCCCCCAGTGGCTGCTTCCTTGTGTCACCGGAGCTGTCTTCCCCCGCCCCTTTCCTCCAGCCTAGGCTGGGGGTGGGGTGCAGAGCAGGCAGCAAGGAAGGCAGAGGAGGCGGGGGCGGGGCTCCTCCAGCTCCCTGGTCCAGTCCCTGCCGTCCCCTCTCCTTGGCGTCCCTCCCCATCCCAGAGCAACCTCCCCTGGAGCCCAGATGGCCCCAGCAGTCACACCCTCCCTGGCCCTGGCACTCACATCGGGGTAATAGTCCACTGTGGGGACCAGGTGCTCCATCAAGGCCTCCAGGGACCCGGAGATGAGGCGTCCATCCTGGAAGATGAGGTCCCCAGAGCCGCCGGCCCCTCCACCTCGCTCCCCCATGCCAGGCTGCACGTGTCCGCTACAGCTGGGCCCGAGGATGCTGGAGAAGACCACGGATGTCTGGGGCATAGTTTCCTGGGAGAGAAGAAGTAGGCATCAAGGGCGGCCCCACCAGGTAGCCCCCCAACTACATGGACACAGGTGCCAGTGAGAGCCCCAGCAGGCCTGGGAAGGGGACCCCCTGAGGTGCCTGGGGAGGTGGGGGAGGGGACGGGCTCCTTGGTGTTCCCACAAGCTGCGGTCTGGTGAAAGCTTCTTCAGCACCTGCTTTGTGCACCCCAGGCCTCCCCCAAGGGAACAGGACAAACAGCCTGTGTCCTGGGTTACACCCCAGTAGGAGCAGAGAAACTGTAAAGAAAAACAGCACTGAGGGAGCACCAAGAACACAAGGGATCGAGGTAGCTGCAAGTAAGATGGCACCGGCACAACAGCATTAGCCATGCAGCTCCCTGGGATGAGAGAGGAACATTCCAGGCCCAGGGCAGGTGCTGAGATCCTGGGCCCAGTGTGCTTGGTGAAAGGAGCCGGGAGGAAGGATCAAGGGGCCCCAAGTCAGGGACCAGGGGTGCAGTGATGTCCCCCTGAGCAAAGGAGTGACCTGACTCACGGTAAAGGTCGCAGGGGTGCCGTGTGGAGACCCAGCAAGGAGGGATCTGAAAGCCAACTGGGGGGTTTGCATAACCCGGGGAGCGACGGCAGAGTCAGGCAGTAGCAGAGGAGGGGGCAAGCCACTCTAGAGCCTGGGAAGGGCGGGGTGGGTCTGAGCTGGAGGCACAAGGAACAGTGTGTGTGCCGGTGGGGCATGGGGAAAGATCTGGAACTTGCTTTTGGATATACTGAAGTTGAAATGTCGTTAGCCGGACATGTAGGGCTCAGTGCCCCCACAGCTGGGGCTGCCCACAAGTGTCCTGGCAGCGTGGCAGGGGCTGGGTATCCCCACCTCATGCTGGATACTTTCCCGAGAGCTGGGCAATCTGCAGCCCTCTGGGCTTCATTTCCCATTGCCCGAGGCAACCGGCTCTCCCGGGACACTGCACAGGATCAGGGTGACACATTTGCCAGTGCAAGGCTAGCGCTCATGGTGGTCAGGTGTAGTCTGCCCACCTTTCCCATCCGTGGAGGGCAGACAATTTAGGTCAGGGTGGAGGAGCTGGGCCTTCCTGCTGCGGCAGGGCCATGCCAGGCTGCCCCTTCCAGGCATTGGCAAAGGCCCTGGCACCTGCCTCCTGTTCTCACACTGGGGCTGGAGTGAGCCTCTGAGCCATACTGGCCTGGTTTCCCATTGCACCCAGCAAACAGTCGCCATGATTCTTTTACTGCCTTGAGAAGACCCAGGCCTCTGCCCTCCAAGGGCTTCCTTCTCTGAACACTAATATTCAGAACCCTGTTTAAAGGAGGCCAGGAGGCTAGAAAGAGAAAACCCATGCATGCACACATCAGCACACTACCGGACCCAGTAAGCCTTGCGCTTCCCATGAGACAAGATGCTGTTTCTGCCCCCATTGGGACAGAGAAAGGGTCCTCCACAGGTTATATGAGGTGGTAAGCTTTGGATTCCGGGAGAGCACTGGGTCTCACCATGAATGCTCTCCCCTATCTGCCCTCTTCTGTTCTGCTTCTAAATGAACCCTGTTTGTGGTTCCTTTTGTTTGAGGCCAACACTTCACAAACAGAGCCAGCTCCCACCCACAGCACCTCACTGGGCTCTCCAGGAGGGAAAAGGGCAACCAGCCCAAACAGCATAGGCTCCCCTGACAAACACCAGAAAGTCACCTTAGAACTCTCCAAAAATCAGAGAATAGCACACAAAACATCAACAAAAGCAAAACCTAGCAGGCAACCACAACTAAGAGACATTCTACATGGAAGGGGAAGGAAGAGAGACCAAAACAGGAGAGAAAAGAGCACAAGGGGCTGTGGTGATGGTTCACAAGTGAATTGGTGGTGGGAAACCTACAAGGGATACATAATAATATAAAAGATACAAATTTAAAAAAAAGAATTCTCAAAAAATCCTGTGCAAGAAAGGCAAGAGCTCAAGGAAAGTTCCCACGCAAGGTGGAATGGGAAGGTCCCCTGGGGAGAGGGAACTGGAGTCACATAGCACATGGCCAACTCTGGACCCTGAAAGGTTGTCTTGGGTCTGAGCTGATGGCATGGGAAGAGTGAGTGGGGTTTGGGGAAAGATATGAAACTCCCTTTTGGAAGGTTCACCAGAGACAGAGTGGGGAGCAGAACAGGAAGATCGACCGAAATACACTGCTGAGGGGAGCAGCGGGCAAGGCAGGATTGGTCTGCAACACCATGTGGGAATCTCCCTGGCTGGGCGTCGAACTCGCATCGCAGCTGCCGACAGTTCCACAGCGCAGCTCTTAACCGCTGTGCCACTGGGGAGGCCCCTCTTGGAAGTTCTGATGCCACTCAAATCAGAGAACCCCTACTTGACCAAACCCTTCATTTTCAGATGATGAAATGGAGCTTTAGCAGGAAGGAACTCAAGAAAATCCTAGGATTTCCAAGTCCAGGAAGTCACCACCTCCAGGAAGCTTTCCTGGGTTAATCCCTAGGCTGCTGACCCACAAGACCAGAAACAGTTGGTCATCCCTCCAGCCCAGGGCAGTGCTCAGTGAGCATTTGTAGGATGAAATAGCAAAGGTGGTTACCCTCAGTACCTCAGTGCCTGCAGGTACAGTGCTGTGTAACCACTGACATGTGAAGGGACCTGAGCCCAGCAGGTCATCTGAGGCCCATGTGCTACAGGGCATTTTGGATTCAAAAGATGACTAGGGGATGGTAACCTTGGTCAGCTGGGCCTCCTGACCTCAAGTGCTTGGTCATCAGAGTTGGCATTTTCCAAGCCCCTAGCCTCTCCTGCTGCAGAAGCAGCAGGCTGCTCTGGCCTGAAGCAGGGTTCAAACACCCCACTAACTCCTATAGCCTTTGCCCCATCCCCCACAGGCACAGTCCACCCTGTGTCGAGCCAGCAGGGAGACCCACCCCAGTGTGGGGGAAGTTGGCCCGGAGCCAGTGGAAAGGCCGCCTGGAGATTCAGTCTCATGCTGTGCTGCCCACAAGGAAGGGGCGCGCCAGCAGATGCTGGCTCTGTGCTGGGTCACCTGCAGCTGTACCCTGGGAGCTCAGCACTCACTAAATCCATGGACAAGTGGGGGACACATGCTCAGGGTCAAGTCACCCGCCCTGGAAGGTCAGGCCCCCAATCACACATCCTGGGCAGCCACAGAGCTGCACCTCCCACCTGGCCTTGACCAGCCCAGGACTCACCACCCCGCAACTCCCCCAGGCTCCCCAGTGACATGGGGGATTTGTGTCCCACCCATATCCTGCCTGTGCACAGGACTTCAGTTTGGGATGAGGACCCTGCAACTGGACTCTCCAGATCTGCAAGATCTCATACTGGTGCATCAGTATAAGTGCACAGATGACATGTGGCCAGCCACACTCACAACAGACTTGACTTCCGTGCAGTTGAGGGAATGGAGGCTTTCACTTTCCATTCCACATATTTGTAAACTAGTTGGTAACTTTTCTAAGCAGCACTTAGTCATTTTTAAAATAACTTTTCTTTAAATACAAAGAGGCTGAGTTTCAAGATCAGCACTTTTTATAAACCCACACTAAAGAGGCTAAAGGCCCGGAGCGAGGCCCTCGGGCTCCATCTAGTGTGTCACCCGGGAGGGTGGGCTCGGCCAAACCCCTCAGAGAATGGGCGGACCCCACAGGGGCCTCTGGCATGCTGCGTGGGGCAGGTCTCCTGACCTGGCGTCCTCTCACAAGTCGCTCCTCTCCTGGCGCCTCTGTGCGCCTTGCCCTCAGGGCCCTGGAGACTTCCGGAGCCCCTTCCTTGGCTCCCCTCAGCCCTTCACAGAGCCCACCCCTGCCTGACTACCAGGATCTTAGAGATGTTCTCCAGGCTCAGCCACAAGCGAGGAAGCAGTGAGTCCTCCTGAGAATTTAGAGCACCCTTGGGTTCAAGACACAGCTCTGTAACAGAACAGCTCCTGTTCCCAGACGAGTCCAGCCAGCCTGTTTCCCCAGCTGCTAATGGGGTGATGGTGGGCCTACCCTGCTGAGCCCTCTGCCTGGCACCTCCGCCATCATCCTCCACTGGGCCATGGTCCCCCTCTGCCATCCCAGCAATCACAGAACCTGTGTCCACCACCCCCAACGGGCCCTTCTCAGGGAGGGGCCCCTCAGAGCTGAGCAGCATGGAATCTGAGCTCCCGTCTCTGGAAGGAACACAGCAAGAGCAACCTAGCAAGAAAACAAGAGCTGACTCGGAGCACTTGGGACCTGCCGTCAGTGACATTGGTGCTAGAGCTGAATTGTCTCATCAAGCCTCACAGCGACCCCAAGAGAGAAACAATTCATCTTCACAAGCTGCAGATGAGGATGAGGCACAGGGGGGCTGAGCAAATGCCACGGGTCCCAGGACAAATCACAGCAGGGCAGGATGGCAGAGGTGGCCATAGGGAGGCCTGGGTCTGTGGCTTTATCAGAGCCTCAGTTTCCTCATCTGTACAGTGGGCCCAGAGAGCATTACTTCAGAGACTCCCTGGGAGAATTAAGTGAGCCCTCTGTGTAAAGTGGGAGGACTCACCTCCCCCTGAGGGGCTGACTCCCGCAGACATGCTGCTGGGTGCCCCCTATAGGCCACATGGAGGCACAGACACAGAAGCCTGGGTTACAGAGGACCCACAGGCCGGCTGCGCGCCAGCCCCCATGGCTGCTCTAAAAGGGTGCGGTGTGGGAGCCACAGGGCCAGTACCACCTGGGCCCTGGGGCAGGGAACCTTCCAAAGTTGGGACTCACCAGTCCCTCCCAAAGTCTCCTGCTCCTGTGTGACCCGGAGCAGCAGCGCCGCCACCTGGTCGTCTGTGAAATGCAGGACCCACAGTGCTAGCTCAGGCCCAGAGGTCAAGCCAGTGTCTTAGCTGGACATGCTTGTCCCTTTGAGAGTTGTAGCCTCCAGTTGAGGAGAGCCCCCTTCACCAAGGCCAGAGCCTCCTGGCTGTGTCCGCATACCAGAATCACCTGGGGAGTCCTAAAAAACCTTTTAGGACTGGGCTTCCACCCCAGTTATTCTGATAGAACTGGCCTGGGGGACACACAGCCTGGGCACTGGTGCTTTTTAAGGGTTTCAAGGCGAAAATAGGAGCAGTAAGCCTCTCTCCTGCCTCTGCGGCTCCTGGCTGCACCCAGGCCTATTTCAATGCTGCGGACACTTGGCAGTGAGCTCCTGACACCAGGCAGGCCAACTGTCTGCACCAGCTCCCTTGAGGCCCTAGGATGAGACCCTGGGGGGCCCTGGTCTCTGACCCAAGTCAGCTGGGGCTGGCCTGGACTGGACAGAGCAGCAGCCCTCTTGGAGATATGGGGGACAGACTTGCACCCAGCTTGCCCTTCTGCCTCCTTGCAGCTCCTCCTCTATTCATGTAGGAAGGCAAACACCTTCTAATTATAGCGGCAACTGGCTCACAGCAAGGCAGGTGAAAGTGATTCACAGGCTTCTAGAAGCCAGGCCTTGAAAGCTTCCCTCCTCCCATGCAGGGCAGGTGTGGGGGTGGGCCCAGGTGCCAGGTGCAGGAGGGAGGGGCCCTCCTGCCTGCTCAGGGGCGCTGGCTCTGGGTTCAGAGGCAATGACCATGTGCCAGCACTTGCCTGCTTCATACCTGGTCCTATTTGGCTCTCTGGGGGCTCTGTCGAGGAAGGGGGTCCTTGCTGCATCTGGGTCCCCAGTCCTCCTGGTTGAGCCCCAAAGAGTGCCAGGATGCCAGGTGAGAAGGCCACCCCACTGCACATGCAGGCTGTGGGGACTGGAAGAGGGACAGTGGGGGTGGCAGGGAGGGCAGGCCTGGCAGAGGCTGAGTCCGAGGGGTCTTTGCTGCCTGCCTGGATGAGATGCTGCCAGCAGTGTGCAGCAGGCTGGCCCTGGGCAAGGTGGGCAAGGTGTTCAAAGTAACGAGGCCTAAGGGATTTGTGCAGCTACGCACAAATCCTCCCCCCTGTGCCCCCCAACCCGCCACCTCCAAGCACAGGCTGCCCAGCCCTCCAGGCTCAGCTGAAATGATGTACCCGCTGCTCGCCGAGAACAGCACAGCTGCCATGTGGTCCTGCAGTGACCTCTACTTCAGGACCCCATCTGCTCCCCTTCCTAGTCCAGTGCAGGCGACACGCCTTGGGCTGCCCCAGCCTCCTGCAGCTCATCTCTTTAATGCTCCTTCTCCATGTGCCACCCAAGACCATCGTATCCACCCACCAAGTCCTTTCTTGTGGTTTCAGGTCTGGATCTGGGTCGACAGTGAGAACCCAGAATGGGGACAAACACTCTCTTGGCGTGTGTGGGGAAGCCTCTGCGCTGCTCCAAGCCTCAGTTTCTTCAGTTGTAAATTGGACATAGGGTTTCTTGCCCAACCTCCCTTGCAGAATTGTGATGAGGGTTAGATGAGAAAATGAAAGCTAATGCGGGAGCCACAACAGGTGCCAAATGTGCCAGCATATCTTGTAGCCCAGGCCTTGTAGCCATGGCACCTGAGTGGCCCAGTTCCAGCTGCCACTACTGCGTCTCACCCACAGCTCCTGAAAGAGGGCCTCCTGGTCACTAGTGGGCCCCCACATTTCCTGCCCTGGGCTGTGGGTTCTTGCTGAGGCCTGAGACTCCAGATGCATCCAGGCCTGTATGCACAACCCAGAAGTCAGGGTGGACCAGGAAACACCCTGGGCAGCTTTGGATCCACGGGCCGCCAGCCCCTCCCTCTCCCCACACAGACGAAGGCATCTCAGAGCCTCTCCGAAGAGGTCCGGTGAGACTGACTCATGTCAAAAGGCATCGCTTCTACAGATTCACTCTCCTTCCCTCCCTCCTGCGTCCCTAGGACCACATTCCTCGATGAAGCACTCACGTAAGCTTTAGCCTCAGGCTTTGATCTCTAGAGAAGTAGGCTCAGAGAAGAGCAGGCTTCTGGCTTATTTCTGCAAGTCTCCCATGTCTGGAAACACACACACACACACACACACACACACACACACACACACACACACACACACACATGCTGATGGCCCCCAAGTGCCCAGCGGCTGAAGAATAAGGAGGCAGACAGACCTACACCTGAGCCTCTCCCCACTGTCGGTCTGGGGACAGTTACTCCATCTGTGTTAGCTCCCAGTGTGTGAGGCGGGGACACAGGCCCTTGACCATCGCGGCGGCGGCGGTGCGGGTGCGGGTGTGGGAGTTCAGGGGGAGAAGCACGGAGCGAGGCCTCCGTCCAGGAACAAGGCTCCGCACTTGGCGTGTCACGGGGAGTAAGCGCAGCTCTCCAGGCTGTGCTCAGCCAGCTGAGGGGCTGCTTCAACCTGGTCCTTGACCCCCAGTCCTTTCCTGGGTACAGTCTCGATTACTGAGTCAACACAGTTCAGATGGACAGCCCCCTTTAAAAGGAGACTCAGCCAGATACTCGAGCTTCTGAGTATTTGGAGCTGCCCTTCCACCCCCTTCTGAGAACGCACTAAACCAAAGCGTCAAGAGCATGGAAGCTGCTGGCCTGCAGACCGGGAGGAGGAAGGCGGAGCACAGTTGGGGCAGCCAGGGCCTGACATTTTGGAGCCTTCTGAGAGAGTGAGGGGAGAGACCCTCGGCAGCCTGGGTGCTAGGAGAGACCCTGGGAGTGGCAGGACAAGAAGATTGGGAAAACTTTTTTGCAGGAAATGATGAAATTCCCTTTTGCAGTCTCTTCAAGAGACTTTTGAGATCTGAGTGCCACTCAGGCCACGTGATTTCTAACTTGGCCCTGGTCAAGCCAGGACTTCGGGTGTCAGTATCCTTTCATCAAGCAACGTAAGTGGGGGTGGAGGGTACCTGCTCCGGTCACCGTGGGCAAAAGCCAGGTCCCTGACCTGGGAGGGCAGCCGTGCAGGTTGCACCTCACACCTTTTGTGACCTGGGCACAGTTCTTCCCTCACAAACTCCAGCTGTGCCCAAGATGGCCTCCAGAGATGTTGCGCCCCACTTTTATCACTCCAGGAGATCCCCAGGACCCTGGGAGGTATAGGTATGATGGAGGCCCAGATCCTTCCGGGCCAGTATTACCCGCCTCACTACAATGACCAGCGAGCTGCGGAGATCAAATGCCTGTGGTCACCTCTTCACGTCCACTCTTGCATTTGTCCAGGCCTGGGTAAGGGTCCATGCCGTCCCAACATGCCTGCTTCTCCTGCTTCCTCTATGGAGATCTAACAAGGCCTTGGGGAAGACTGACACTATCCGATGGTTTTGTCAAAGACTCCCATAGCTGAAGTTGCCACAAACAGTTTACTCAAACATACCTGGGAAGGGAATAGAAATGATAGTGACTCTAGGAAAGCCCCAGTGACCAGTACAGTGTGAGGAGCGGAGCTGCCATCTGGGGACGCTCAGCACTTCCCCATGCCCAGGTTCTCCTCTCATGGGGACAATCCTCATTTCTTGCCTCCCAGCCCTAGAAGGTGGGGGTCCCTCCCTGGGAGCAGGGCCTGGGAGCCTCCAGCTCGCAGCCTTAATCCACATGGTCTTTACCATCCTGGGCTCCGGGAAAGGGAGAGGAGAGCAGGATCGGGCTCAGGGCATCAGGCGGGAGAGGGCCTCGCCTTAGGAGTCACCTGGGAGAGGCCATGGCCTGCCCCACCTGTGGGGTCTCCAGGCCCTTGGGCCTCCTGGCCTCTAATGCCCAGTTACCTGCACCCCCACACCTAGGAAAGGGGAAGGCAGGGCTCAAGGAGAAGGTCCACTCACTCTGCCCTGGGACGTCAGCACAGGGCAAGTCTCAGCACCGCAGGGGATGAGGGCGGACTGTAGGAAGGGAGGACCGGGGGTAACTGGCTGGCCTCGGACACAGCCAACTCTGCCTCAGCTCAGAGTGGGAACAAGAGTTTCAGGAGGGGACAAGCTCCTACACAGCTGCTCATAAACAGTATCCAGGGAAGAGACTGAGAGGAAGGAATTGTCTGGGGCAGGTGCTCAGGACACATTCAGAACTTTAGGACCACTTCCAGATCCTAGAATCTGCACTTCTACAAATTCCTGAGAGACCCAAAAGTAGGAAAAAGTTTTCTTTTCACTAACCTTATACTTTAGATACTTATCATCAGGAGTTGGAGCCCAGTCCTGTGCTGGGTATTGCACATCTCAACTCACTTCCTGTAACACCTGGGAACCCAGAGAGGCAGCATTGAGATGCCAATTCTCGAATGAGGATGCCAGGTTCACAGGCCTTGGAGAAAGCTGCCCAGGTGGGTAGCAGTGAGCAGGCCTGCCCAGGCCTGCCCAGGCCTGCCCCAGCCTTGATCCTTCCTGCCAGTTCTCCTCAGTGTCCCCAGCTGGGTGCTAGGTCATGACCTGTGAGCATCAGAGGAAGGCCAGGGCCCTCATCCTGGACACTTGGATAAATGCACACCCCCACCCCTTAGCATTCTTCCTGTGATCCCGGGTGTGAAGGGGCTCCCAGAAGCTCATCTATGGATGCTACACTAAGAATCCCAGCTTCCTGGAAAAGTAGGGCAAAAATGGCCCTTGAGGCCCATCTGGCATGAGTCCCCAGAGATCTGCTGTGAGGTGGAGGAGGGGCACCAGCCAGCCATCTCTGTCAGGCTTTGCAAGGGGAGCTTCTTTCTCAAGCAGCACATGGGCTTCTATTTTTTAACCTACTCAACAAAATTTGATACTATTTTTAGTTCAGCAAGCTGCAGGGCATCACAATTAGCAACTGAAAATTACACATCTTGCCAGTCTCCCCTCAGTCTGCTGGGGAAGAGACCTCTCAGGGAGGGGGCTGGGTGCAGCCCTGGGCCCCAGCCCCTGGGGCCACTTCGCCAGGAGGGCAGCCTTTGGCAGAGGTCTCAGAATGCATGCCTTCATGGAATTGCCTCAGGTTTCATCTTGAGTTTCACTCTAGTTCCTGAAAACTCCAGTCTTCACGGGAGCAGAGCAGATGCTCCATTGGCACTGGAGGGCCACAACTAAGAGAGAACCCAGCTGGCTACTTGGACCAGATTCAGCAACATGCCAGCCCATCTCTGCTAGGAGACCCTGGGGCAGCCAGTGCTGGGCCTATATCTGCAAAATGGACCCCTGTCACCCTTCCAGGGCTAACTCCAATTCTCTGGAATGGTTTGCACTGGGCAGGGCTAGGAGGTGGGGTGCTCCCTGGAGCCCTTACTCACTGCCTGTGCACTCATCCCCTTGCCATGTTAACAAGATGCTTGCCTAGATACTGGAACCGCACCAACCAAGCAAGCGGGACTGTGCCCCTCAGCAGGCTGTGGCTGGTTGGCAGGGAGACCACACAGATAGGTACATGCCTAGAAGGGGATCCCTGCTCTAGAAGAGGGTGGTGGGGAGTGTTGGGGCAGAGCTAACAGCCATCTTAACCAGGTGGAGAGTATGGCGTTTCTGAGAAGGCGAGACTTGAAGGAGACTTCTGGAAAAGGAAGAGCTGTGAGCAGAGGGAAGGGCTGGAGCACAGCCTCTGAACCCTAGGACCCGTGAGCCTTCCATCCCTTCTGCTCTGCCATCTTTCCGGAGCACGTCCTCGCATGTCACTCGCTACTAAACAAGTATTTCCTGATAATCGATGCGACAGCTCTGTTAAACCTGCATGAGAGCGAGCTTGCCCCCTGACCACTCTAGGCCATGACCGACTCCAGTCAGATCGCGCAGTGGTGCGCGCAGGCCTGCCACCTCTCACCTCCGCGGGGCGCAGCAACGCGCGGCGCGGTCCCTCCCCCACCCCTCCCCGCCCCGTGAGCCCCCGTCTGCGCCGGCGCATGTCGTCTCCCAGTGGGCTCCCCTCGCTGGGACGTCCCAGATGAAGTCCCCTCCTGAAGCTCAGCAGTCGCTGCCGGACCCAGCAGGTGACCGCTGTGGGGGGCAGTCTCTGGGAGAGGAATTGGCTGTGGGGACCCTCACTTTACACAGCAGGGAACGCTAATCAGGAGGTTGCAAGTCAAATCAAATTTGTAAATGAAATGCTCGTTAAATGCATGGAGGGGGGAGGGGAAGGAGGCAGCACAGTTACAGGATTCCTCCTGCAAAGGCAAAACCGTTTGCTAAACCTTGATGAGTACTTTGCATCAGTGAGGATTTGGGTCCAGCTTTGTACTCTCTCCTAGTTACACTATCTGGAGTGTGTGTGTGTGTGTGTGTGTGTGTGTGTGTGTGTGTGTGTGTGTGTGTTTTGCTCCAGAGCAGGGGGGAGGAGAGAGATTGCCCTCCCCCTTCTAGAACCCTGTGCTGGGAGAAGGCTGTCAGGGCTGCCCCAACTCTCTGGACCTCTGTGACAAAACAGAATCTATCCACAGAGGGGGCAGGGTAGAGGAGGGAGAGCAGAAAGTGGGTGTCTGGTGTGTGCCGAGGGGCTCGCCTCACTACTGACTCCACCACCTATTGGGAGGAGAGAGGTGGGGAGGGGTCAGGCATCTCAGGGACTCTCAGCCCAGGCAGGTGACCTTGGCCTCTGCCTGCACTTCCTGCGGGACAAGGAATGGTCAGCATCTGGGGGCCTCCTCCTTTCCCCCCTGCAGGTGGCAAGAATAAGGCCTCACCCCAAGCAGACCAGGTGAGGCGGCCAGCGGCAGCTGCCCTGCTTAGTCTCCACAAAATCTCACTTACTCTTCCCTGTCTTGTGATCCTGCTGTTCCCCAGACTGGTGGTGGACAAGTACCCTCACCTCACCATGGATTCTGGGGTCCCGCCCCTAGTGCAGCCACCAGGGACTGGGAGAAACCCACCCCACCTCCTGGATCTCACTAACTGCATAGGGAAAACCCAGGCAGGAGATCCCAGGGTCACTGGGAAAGCAGGGTACTGGTCTCAGGCTGGAATAGGCCAGGGGCCTGGGAAGGGCCCCCTAGATCCTCTTGGGTCCTCCTTCCTCTCCCCATTTTTCTAATGTGCCTGTGAGTCTGGCTCAGTGTCCCTCACTATACAGCCTCCTTCACACCTCCACTCTCTTCTCACTTCCAGGCCCTTTGTTTTATTGGAGCTCGGGCTGTGGCTTAGCACCACTTGTGTTGACCTGGGGCAAACACATCTCCAGGTGAGGGCCTCTGGGTGTCATCTGCATGGGTGCAGGTAGATAGGGTAACATCTGCTTGAGAGTGTGTGTTTAGCTCACTGCTGGCTCCAGATATTCTGGTAGGTGCAAGAAGTTCGAGAGCCAGACTTTGCTTTTGCCTACCCCCCTGCCCCGACCAGGGGCCCTAGGCCTGCCTTGTGCTCAAATGGGGGGATCCTGGGCCACTGGGGAGCCGCCTTCCCCAGCCCTGCTGCCCACCCACTCCAGCTCCATCATCCCTAAGGATGAAAGGCCCTCCCCAAAGGTCCCCAACAAGGGAAGGGCACACACAGCCAACCTGAATTCAGGTACTGCAAAGGCAGGAAGCTCCATCCTGGGGGACCATCTCCCGCTTCCCAAACTCCAGCTCTCAGACCTTCCTAACTTGGAGCTGAAATGTGTCTCTCTTAAGCTCCAGAAGGCCTTGGTCCTATCTGCTGGGGCCAAGCACCAAGGATATTTGGGATCTGGCTGCGAGCATAGGCGAGAGTTCAAGCAGGCTGGGAATGAGGCCCGACCACCCCACCAGCTGGAAGTCAGTGGCTAACTCTGGAAGATGCTGTCTCTGGCAGCTGTGTCCCAGGTGGTCAAGTGTGCACAATGAAGCTACCTTGCTTGGTCTCTGCTGGTTTGGGCGCAATGAGAGCTGCAGGACACAGGTTACCTGCCTGATCCCTCTCTAGATCCTCTCACCTCCCCATGTTCGGGACAGCTGGGACCCCTTCCTATTTGGGGGAGCTCCCTGCAGATAAAGAGAAGTGGTGAGAAGCTGCCTCCAGTTTCCAGACAAGCAGATCCACTGACATGGTTGCACTGCCCAGCCCTGGCATGGGGGGCCCAGAACTGGTCTAGACTAGGGATGGCTGCTTCTGGGGTGGGAGGTAGCAGGACAACACGCCTCTATGGACAGGCCTCTTTGGTCCTCACCCCTCCTCCGGCCCCTCCCTGTCGTCCAGCCGGGAGGAAAGTCCTTGGGAGGAGATGAGACAGGACCACAGGAGCACCCAGCAGCTCCCAGCTCTCCATCCTCCCAGCTAGGGGGACATCAGGACCAGATGGCAAGGGGTGATGTTTTCTACTTAAGTTAAGCCCCAAGAAGTCATGTTCACAAACGCAGGGAGGAAAGGCCAAATCTACCTGGATCTACCCTGTGGGCTGGCGGGGCAGTCCCAGGCCTGGCAGGGGACTGTAGGGACTCTAGCCGGGAGCGGCTGCCTTGGGAACGCACGCAGGCACGCAGAGCGGCTTCTCCACAAAGGCCCTGCCCGGGAGCCACACTGATAATTAAAGCTTTGTTACAGACTCGTACTTCCTTTTCTTCTTCTGAATTCCTTCCTATTACCAAATACGATTTGAATTAACTGAAAGAATCTTGCCGTCTCCTCTTCACACTCCTAAATACAAATTCTGCCAAGTCTGGGTTTTTTCATCTTCTCTTTTGCCTCTTTCTTTTCTCCCTTTCTGTCCAGTCAGCCTGTTTTGGCAGCTGCTCGGGGAACAAAATGTCATTGTCCACCAAGAACCATCCCATTATTGAGAGCCCAAGGGTGGAGCAGGTGGGATTCAGAGAATCCCTGCCCTTTCCCAGCAGAGTGGAGGCTGGCATGCAGGCCTCCCACTCTCGGGCCACTCGGGCGCCTGAGGCCTCCCCCTCCTCCTCCCCTCTGGCCTCAGTCCCTTTTGGGTTGACTCCAGCAGATTCCACCCGGGGCATCAAGCCATGCTGCACACGGGCAGCAGCTCTCCTGGAGCCTGGGCTTGGACAGGAGGGTGTGCAAACTGAGATAAACTTGGAGCCAGTCCTGACATTTCTGGGAGTCCCCACAGGTGCGGGGGCTGGGGGGGTGGCAGGAAAGGAGGAGGGGGGAAGTAAAGTACAAATCCCCACCTCAATTAAACTCACTCCTCTGGGGTCCCTTTCCTATTTGGGGCACCCACATCAGGCTTCTGGGGCAAGGCACCCTGCTGCTACTCAGAGTCTGACTTGACTATCAGCTCCCCCTCTCTCAGGTAGGGAGACCCCAGGCTCTAGGAGGAAGGGGCTTGCTCGGGCTCCCCTGTATTGGTGGTGCAAGCCAGAAGCCATGGAGTCAGGGGCAGGACACGGCCATGAGCAAGCAGAGCAAGGAGGGGGCTGGGTCTGAACAGAGGGTCCCTGGGGAGCTGGGCCCCAGGAATGCTAGTAGCCTGGGGAATAGGCAACAGCTGAGGCCTTGCAGCACCCAGTGGCAGCCCCCAACCCCCTAGGCTGCTTGGGTGTGTCAGTATTAAAAAAAAGAATGTGGAGGGTGGGCGGGGAAACAAAAGAATGTACAGTTCTTTTATTTTGAAACGAAAATTAGTTTCTAATTAGGCTGAGCAACTATTTTCCTTTGTGTTTAAAAACAAATAAAAACCCATTTCCTTTGCTTGAATTGTCATCCTCTTGGCAGATGCCCAGAGGGGCACCCCTGGGACCCCACTGCACTGCAGGAGCAGAAGGTTTCTGTGTCCCAGTCACAGGTTGGAGGGTAAGGGCTGCTCAGCTCCCCTCTGGGCCTAGAGAGCCACAGCGCTGTCCAAGGACCACAGCCTCTTGGAAGTAGGACGAGGACATGGGCCCTGACCCTCCAACAATGGTGTCTCTCATTCTCCATGCCCTGTGCACACAGCTTCCCTGTCACACACCTGGGGACTCACACCCTGGTGGGCAGGACCCGGCCAGTGCCCAGATGTAGCAATGCACAGTCACCTCCCTCCTCCCAAGGCAGCATGTGTCCCCACACATCACACGCTGGCACAGAAGCCACCATTGTATTTTCCAGACAGGGGAACAAAAGCCCAAAAGGCTAAGTCATCAGCCCTAGGCCTCACAACTCTAAAAGCAGAGAAGCTGGGAACCCTGGTGTGACCACTATGATCTGCCACAAAACCCAGAGCCATCAGCTTAGAGTCAGGAGAAGGGAGAGCAGGTGCCGGGGGCAGGCCTGGGCCCTTCGAAATGGACAGGCCTGGCGCAGGAGGAGCCGCTGCTTGGAGTGTGCAGGGCAGGCCCATGAGCACAACCAGCAGGGAGTCAGTTCAGGGTTCAAGGGCCATCTGAACTTGTGTCCCCCAGGGGCCCCTTCGAGGCAGCCAGACCTGAGCCCTTGCTGACATAACCCAGCAGGGTTGCTGCCAGTGAGTGACATTCATAGAGAGCTTTCCACTCAGGGGCCAACCTACACATTCCCACAGTGCTTTCCAGCCGAGGGACAGCCCAGGGGGCTGAGGGTAGCCTGAGGCCGCACAGTTCAGCAGGGCTGAGCTGGGAGCCCAGCCGAGGTCCCCTGCCTGCAGGCTGCTGATTTCTGCCAAGGGCTAAAAATGAAGGGCCAGCTCCTGACACGCATGTTCTGCTGTGCTGGGAAACCAGCCCAGCGCCCAAGCTTGTAGGGTACCGTGAGCTCCCCTTCAGGGAGCAGGAAGACAAGCAGGAGAATAGCTGGCACTTCCTGATTCCTGACAAACGGACAGCCAGAGACGCCAGTAGAAAGGAATGAAAATACTGCAGTGTGTTCCCTCAAAACTGGGCAAGGAAACAAAGGACAAATATATGCAATACCATGCCCTAAAACAGAAGCTCTTCTCCTACCCAGAGTATCTACACTGCTCATACATCATCAATGAAACACTAAGCATCCCCACAAAGATGTACAGGTGACAATGACTTGCACGTAACTTCACACGAATAATAATAAATAGTGAACCAAAAAATTTCACCTACTTCATAAAAAGGAAAATTTCCCTAAATCATGTCCAATTTAAAGAAGCTATCAAAACTCTAATTAGAGACACATCAGAAAAATAACACTTGTAAAAAAAATACTCCTTTATATCTCTTACCCCAATAGAATATGTAAATAAGCCTAGAAAACCAACTACAATCAGGAACTTAAAATCACTATTACTTTGAGAAAATCAGTTTCATAATACTGGTTTTAAATCTTCTATGTTTTTTTTAATATATATTTTTATTGTTATTTATGTCTTTTACATTTTGTATTCCCCTTGGGTAGCCCACCACCAATTCACCCGTGATCCATCTCCATGGTCCCTTGTGTTCTTTTCTATTCCATTTTCTGCGCTTTTCCTTCCCTCCCTTCGCCTCCCCCCCCCCATTGTCTCTCTCCTATTTGGTTTCCTTATAGTCCTGTTATAAGTGAAACCATTCGTAAATCTTCTATGTTTTTTTAACCATCTACCTTGACAGATTCTTTTTCAGAAGTAAAATTTTGTGCATATGTCCGTGTATATGTATCTATTTAGTTTGGGTTCATTTCTATAGTGTTTTGTAAGAATGAAAATAAAAGCTTGAATCTCTTTTTTTTTTTTTAAATGAAACTTATGTCATTTGATATGGCCAAAGCTGTACTCAGAAAAATTTATAGGCTTTAATATATAGGTTTCCTCCACTATCCCTTGCAGTGGGCCTACAGGCACATGAAAAAATGCTCAATATCACTTATAATCAGGGAAATGCAAATCAAAACCGCAATGAACTACCACCAAACAACAGTAAGGATGACCCACATTAAAAAAAAACTAACAACAGAGACTGGTGATGATGCGGAGGAACCCTTTACATTGTTGGTGGGAATGCAAACTGGTCCCACCACTATGGAAAGCTGTGTGGAGGACCCTCGAATTATTGAAAATGGAGCTACCATATGACCCAGAAATTCCACTTCTAGGGATCTACCCAAAGGATACAAAATCATTAATTCAAAAGGAAACCTGCACTCCTGTGTTCACTGCAGCACTATTGACAATAGCTAAAATATGAAAACAAGCTAAATACCCAAAAACAGATGACTGGATCCAGAAGACATGGTACATATACACAATGGAATGCTACTCAGCAATCAAAAAAGATAAACTTATGCCATTCACATCAACTTGGGTGGAGCTAGAAGGGATTATGCTCAGTGAAATAAGCCAGAAGGAAAAAGAAAAATATCAGATGGTTTCACTTATAGGAGGACCATGGGGAAACCATACAAAGGAACAGAAAATAAAAAGACAAAACTAGCTGGCAAACTACAAATCGGAGACATTCAGCAAGGGAGGGAGAGGGATCAAAACAGAAGGGAAGAGCACAGAGTCTAAGGTGATGGTTCACAGGTGTCTTGGTGGTGGTAATTTTATGGGGACAACACCTGAGAGGAAAAAATCAAACATTGTACAAAAATGAAGGATGTAAAAATATATCAATAAGAATAAAAAAATAGAGCATTTCTATGAAAATATTCCTAAGTTAAATGACATAGCGCATAGAAGCTGAACACTATTTTTGCTTTTGTTGTAAAAGCAAAAATCCTCTTTGATTTTTTTTCAGGTATCAAAAGAGGTGTACTAATGTAGGTCATTCATAAAAAGGAAGTGCCTTAAGAGGAACTTTTGGAATGTGGAGGATATCTGTATTTTAAATAAAGAAGGGCAAATGATTATAATTGAACTAAATACTTGACTAAAATAACTTAAAAAGTGCATCTTAAGAAAACACACCTACAGCAAAGCAAATTGGGAGAATTACTGAACGATACATTAGTGGATTTACTGAAAGAGAAATGGGTGGAACTTGCCAATTAAATTCCAGCTGATCTTTGAAAACACAGATTAAAAAGATAAACCTCTAGCAATTCTAATCAAGGGAGGAAGGGAGAAAAGGAATACAAAAATAAGGCTATCAGGAATAAAAAAGGAAATATAACCAAAGATATGGAGAAGAAACTTTAGAAAACTATGTAAATCTCTGCTAAAACATCTTAAGGAAGTTTGAACTGGGATATTATATAGAAAATATAGGTAACCAAAACAGACTAAAAATGTTTAAAACCCAAAAAGACCAATAACCATAGTACACTTTAAATAAGCTGACAGTCAACTGAAGCTCAGGGAAAAATAAAAGCAAGCCCTGGCTGGGATGGTGCCTCAAATGAATTACTTGAAGTCTTGGAGAATAAAATAACTTTATATGATATTTGAACTATTTCAACTATACCATTCATTTTGAAAAAACTTTCCTATTCATTTTATGATGCTAACATAACCATGATTTATAAAAATGACAAATATGTGCCCTAATAGAAATATATATATAAATTCTTACCTACGAATCTAGATGAGAAATATCCTAAGCAACATATCAGTGGAATGAGCCCAGCAGCATTTTTAAAGCACAATTGAGCCTGGCCCAGTGGCATTTATTCCAGAAGCATGAGGATGATTTAGCTCAAAGAAGTTAGTAAGTCACTACATTAATAGGTCCAAGGAGGAAAGGAATTTGATGATTTTGCTAGATATAGGAAAGCCTTTGATGAAACTGAATATCCATTCTTGATGAACACTCTTGGCAATTAATGTAGGAATGGAGTGAGCATACCACGCAGGATGAAGAATATCTATTTGAAATTTAGAGCCAATTTCAGACTTCGTAAAACATTAGAGACTTTCTCATTAAAATGGAGATCAAGCCCAGGACAGCTGTTATTAGCTAATGTTGCTTTGTATCTTTTAGAAAACACAGTAAGATCATAAAATAAATAAAA
This sequence comes from Scalopus aquaticus, assembly GCA_004024925.1. Classification (NCBI taxonomy): domain Eukaryota; kingdom Metazoa; phylum Chordata; class Mammalia; order Eulipotyphla; family Talpidae; genus Scalopus; species Scalopus aquaticus. The sequence continues at coordinate 22,195 of PVIJ01006601.1, forward strand.
AACACATTAGAAATGAAGAGGTCAAATGTTCCTTATGTACAGGTAAGATGATTCATTTGGGGTGTTATCCAGGAAGCCAAACTGAAAATCTGTCCAAAACTATTAAGGGTTCAATTACCAATCACCTGACAACATTCATTTTTTAAAAATCAGCTCACCCGTCTATCTCCATTGGATACAGGGATCCTCATGCCTGAAGACATCCTTTCAGGTCCATGTGGGGCAGGGGCTGCGATGCTCACCCCCGTGGCGGTGAGGGGAGGTGACCCTCCCTGCCACCTGCTGGGACACGATGTTCCCTGCGGGCCTGCTACCCGGCCTGTAGCCCCCTCTCCTGGCCACACACCCGTAACGCTTCCAGTTCCCTCTGGGAACGTACTGTTCCTCTTCTAAGGATGTTGCATGTGGCCTTGGTCCCCCCAGGAAGGCCAGCCCCAAAACGAATGTCCCCACTTCCTGCACCGGGTGCTGCCGCAGCCTTAGACCTAGAAGCCTACGCTGCCTCCTGTGTCACGGAATCAGTGACCTCTTGTGGGTTAAAAGAATTAGGGCACCTGTGGGCTTGCCCCCTGTCCTCTGACTCACATCCACCCTACCGAAGGGCAGGGGGCGCCCTCGTGACAGCCACACTGACATTTGGGCAATGTGGCTTGGCAGGCGTGAGTGGGAAAGCGGGGGCGGGGTTACTCCGGGGAGGCTGAGGTTTGCCAGAGAAACTCCGCTGGCCAGTCAGTTACCATGAGGTCATGGGGGGCTGCGCTGATAGAAGCTAAGGATGGTGGTAGATACCCTAATACCCATCACCCATACATGCCCAACTGACTGCTCACACCAGAGCAATCTGTTTGCCTTTGAGCTCTTTCTTATCCTGGAAACTGCAAGGACTCAGCCGGCCCAGAACCTGGCAGAGCAGAGGTGTCCTTGTCTGGGAACCAGTGCTGCCTGCTGACCTCCTCATTGATTCATGCACCGCTGCCCCTGGGGAGCTGTTTCCCCATGTGTTAAACAAGGAGGCAGAACTAGACAGTATCTATGGGCCATTTCCACCCCTCATGTTTCTTTCTTCCTTTCCTCACTTGTTCAGTCAACAAACATCCTGCTTCTTTATGTCACACCATTCAAAGTGAAAGATCCCATGGACCTCACTTTTGTCCCAGGAGACAGACACCACAGTACAGGGTGACCTCTCTGAAATTAGAGGTCTGCGCTGGGTGATGAGGATAGGTTTGGGAGTACTAACTGTAGGGAGAAGTCACAGAGAGCTTCCTGGAGGAGATGGATTTTTAATGATGACCAGTTTTCCAGGGGGTTTGGAGGAGGAAGAACAGAGAGATCTAACAGAATCCTGCCCACACCCCATTCCCACAGACCCAGTCTTCCTCTGGTCATTCACAGGAACTTCCCCAGGGGGTGAGGCCCAAGGATGCCAGCCCAGTGGGGGTCAGGCAGCTTCCACTAGCTCCATCACAGACTATATGAGACCCAAGTCAAACCCTATCCATCCTAAACCCAACATGTGACGCTTCCCCAGAAGCCCTCCTAGTCTGCCCAGCCCTTGAGACTCTGCACTGCATGGTCCCTGTGGCTGGTGGGCATGTGACCTGCCAACAACAGCAGTCAGATGAACACAAGATATTGTGGCTCCCTCAACTGTCTCTGCCTCCACTGAAGAAGCTCACATGAAGGGGACCCCAAACGGGGAGGCCCAGCAAGATGGGAGCTTGGGAGCAGGAGCAGGCTGGGTCCAGGGCCAGCTGTCCCAACCTGGCAGGGGCAGGTGTAGGCAGTGTGGTCAGGAGGTGACAATGGGCATACAGGATGGGGTAAGTGGGGCTCTAGGCCCTACCTTTTCCCAAATTCCACACTGCTCCCCCTACCCCCATTACCAGGAGGCATCTTCCTGGAGACATCAAACTGTCCCCACCTCCCACACACCCCCACCTGTTCCCCCTGCGTCTTCCCATCCCTAGTGAGGGCTATCCCACTTCCTGGAGTGGGCCTCTTCTCCATCTCAGCACCCCACCCTGCCATCAGCAAGGCCTTCTGCTTTGCCTTCAGAATGCATCCGAATTGGTCTGAGTCCCTGACACTGCACTGCCCCTCACCCATCACCCTCCCCTACTCTGCTCCTCACACCCAGCCTCCTGTCTAACCCTGACACACAGGTGGGCTGCTCTTCCAAGCTCTGGCCTTTTCCAGACCCTCCTGCCATATCCTGCATGTGTCACACACATGGTGAGCCTCCCCTGACCGCCTACCCCGTACGCAACACCTCGTGCTGGGTCAGTCCTCTGAGCACCAAACCTGTCAGAGCCCTGCGCCCCAGGGAGAGCGGGACCTCACTACTGATTCCTGTGAGACTGACTGGGGCCATATTCCACATAAGACACTGGCTCAATGCCATTGGCGTAGAAGTGACACATGCCACTCTGAGCTGGTGCATTAAAATGTCAGTCCGGGTGCCCTCCTCTGCTCTGCCATGGGATCTGTCAGCCCTGGTCCCTGAGTAAGGAAGCCTGGTGCAGGGTCCCGCTGACCCATGGTGGACATGCACACTGGAGACAATGACACCGGGCTGGCACAAGCCGCTGGGTCTGGGGCTTGTTTTGTTACGGCACAATAACTTAAACCACCCTGACTGAGACACTCTGGATGTGCCCTGTTCCTCTTTCCTATTCGGTTTTTTCTCTTTAGCCCTTATCACCATGTACATTCCATACTTCACCTGTGGATTGTGCTTTTTTTCTGACTATGGTACATTTGTTTTCCTGCTGAACCCGCAGTGTATGTGTCTAGCAGGCACTCAGTAAGTGTGTGCTGGAGAAGTGGGGGAGGAACAAATGAGTCCAGCTTCTCCATAGAGCCAGGGCTGCCACCCCAGCTGAGCACCTCTCTGGCACCCTGCCTGCAGTGGGCCTGAGGTGTGGGTCTAGGGTGGGGGACTCCATGCTGAATCACACTGTGGGGGTGGTCTCAAAAGGAAGGTTTTAATAAACAGCCATGGAAATGCAAAACTGCTTCACGCCTAGAAATAATTCAATGGGTTCTCTCCCTTCCAGTGGACAAGAAGCTGAGTACCCTCTGCAGCACCCCTCATTCTGAACCTTCAGGCATTTGTGGACCCACACGGGCACAATCCTGGCCCCCCACAAACCTCTCCCTTTCACACACCCCATGCAAAAGCATACTGACATTTTCACACACTCTCACTGCCGCCCACACATCACACTTACACACCTCCCACATGCCCACTTCACAGACCTCCTCGCCAGCACCTCCTCCTCCAGGGCAAACAGGTGGTTCTGTACCCTTCAAGTCTGGGAAAGGATCCAGCGTCCTCCTGGCTCTTACAAGCCTGACGGTGCCTACGGGAGGGGGGCCACCTTCAGGGCGAGCCTGCCTCTGGGGCTGCTGTCTCTTGTTCCCCCTGGCCGTGTTCATCCCACCGGGGTCCCTGGTCAGCAAGAGCAGCCCGCCGCGGTGATCACTGGGTTTTGGCCATGCCGAGAGTGCAGGGGCAGCCTGCCACCGCCCACCCATTCGGAGCCCTGAACCCCGCCCACCTGGTGGCAGGTGCCCCCACGGAGGGGCGAGAGACACAGTGGGAGCTGTTCCCAAGGGTACGCTCACACCGAGCCGGCCAACGGTGCGTTCTTTTTTGAGAGGGTAGTACCCCTTCCCGGGCTCATCGCTGTTGGAACCCCCTGGTGCTGCTGCAACCAAGGAGTTGCCCTGCGCGCTTGCTCGCCTCGCTGTCTTCTTAGGGACCGCCACCCCACACCTGCCACGCGCCGCAACCCTACCTGGGGCTCCAGAAACATCCTGGCCGCCTGTCCCCAGAGCTGTCCCCCCACGGCACGGGCGTCCTGCGTGCGGCCGGTCCTCTCCACGCGCAAGGAGCAAGTGCCTGCTCGCGCCTAGCCCACTTCCCCACGCCTGCCCCTGGAGCGCCCGCTTCCTCCCGCGGGCTTGGGGGTGGGGGACAGGCACAACGGACAGCAGGGTTCGGAGCCGGAGGGGTGGGTTACACGGAAGGCTGGGTGGGACCGATTTGGGGGCTGGGTGGGGCAGAGGAACTATAGGACGGAAGAAGGAACAGGGTCCGACCCAGGGCGGGGGCGGGAGGCGGGGTCCAAGTGGGGTTCTACGCTGCGGGGGCGGGGTCGAGGGAAAGGACCGAAGGGGCGGGGCACCGCGTGGTGGACCGCAGGAAAGGGACCCGGTTTGGGGCGTGGAGAGCGGCTCTGGCTGTGCAGGTCGTGGCCAGGGAGAGTGTTGATGCAGGATGAGCGCGGCAGGCTGTGCCCCTAGGAAATGGGGCTCTGTGTGTGGGTCGGGGCTCAACGTGGGATGGATAGTCCCTGCGTCCCCCTCTCCTCCCTCCAGCCTGTCTTCCCTCCCCGACCTCACCTCATCATAGACGTCCACTACAGAGCTGCGGCAGGTGCACGACCAGCGTTTGGCTTGAATGCTTCCCCTCACGGGGTACTCACTCCACACAGCTCCAGCCTCCAGCATCGCACGGAACTCTCTGCCTTCCCATTTCCTTGAGTGAACACGGGGGACACGGCAGCTGCTTTTGTGGGAGGACTAATCTGAGACACGGCGTGGGGCGGGCCTGGCACACAGCACAGTGAGGCGTCATTCCGCCCCAGGAGCCCTAGCGCTCAGAAGGAATCATATTAGGTAACCGGTCTCCCCCTCCGCTGTGTTCCAGTGGTGGCCCCCATCCCAGGCTCCGGGGCTGGTGGAAAAGATGGACTGACTCAAGAGCGCCCTCTCTGGGAGACGTGGAACTGGAGCCAAAAAAGCAGCTCTGAAAGAGGGAGCTGGGGTGGAATTCTGGGGGAGTCTTTACTAGAGAGAAGCGGGACATTCTCAGCTTCCTCCTTACCAGGAGGAGCAGAGAATGCCCAGAGAGAGGCTGAGATAAGCCCCGGAAAACTAATGAGCAAGCCCCCCGGGCTCCTAGATGGGCAGGGATAACCCTGTCAATGTACAGGCAGGTCCCAGGATGCCCACCCTCTGCCCAGCAGCCACATGAGACCATCATCTCTCCTCCCAGCCATTCTTTTTGGTTTGCTCTCTTACCAGCAGCAAGATCAGCGAGTAGGCTGAGCCTATCTGTCTTGAGGAATTAAGGACTATGCCGGGTCTCATCGCCCATCTCCAAGAGAATGCAGGGGTTCTCTTGAAGCTCGGCCCCCCTTCTCTACTAGGACTGGAACCCAGCAAAAATGGCCAGGACTCCAGACCACTGGCACATCAGCCACCCAGCTTTCCCACTGCCTTCCTGCTGCTTCTGTATCTCCTTTTCGTCAGCCAGAGACTGCAGGAGGAAAGCTCACAGTGGCCTCTGCAGGTGACCTGTGACACCAGGACAAGTTTGTGCTCTCGAGTCCTGGGCCTGCATGGTCACTCCATCCCCTCAGATGCTTCCCAAGCACCTGGAAGGTTGAGGTCTGGGGTCCTGCTTGCCTGCCAGGCACTTGTCCCTTCTATCCTCAGCCCTGTCCCAAAACTCTGTGAGACATCTAGATCTAAGATGGCCACAGTATTGTCTCAGGAAGTCCACGTGTACAGTAAACAACTTGCCATATCCTTCCAGAGCAAGCCAACCCCTCTGCCTTTCTAGACGTTATGGCTTTAGGAGGTGGCTTATATGCAACCCCCACATGCAGTCCCACGGTGCCACCTTCCAGTCACAGAGCTGTTTCCCATGACAGCGCACCCACATATTTCACCTGCATGCCCCAGGACTTGGATCAGCTAGATGCCTCCCCCAGGAGGAAAGAGGTTCCCTCTGCCCTCTATCTCAGGCCTCGGGGGCTCAGGACCAGGCTGCCAGCAGACCCAAGGAAAGTGCATGGTGCTCTGGGACCCCATAGGAGCAAGGACTGTGGGCTCTGCTCCCTGCATCGAGTCCCCAAGACGCACTACCCAGCTAGGAGCACCCCGCGGGTGCTTCTTCACACAGGGAAGCCATGCAGGCAGGGCTTCATCTCCGGCCCTGGGCATGGTGGGTGAGGCCTGTGCCTCTCTGTGCTTGCTGCTGTGAGGCAAGATCCATGACACCCAACTCACAGACTGGTTGGCAAAACATGATGCAAACTGAATGGTGATCACTAGAAACTTCTCAGTTCCAAATTCCAGGCTCTTAAGTTGACTAAAGCCTCCATGCCTGCTCTCAGGAGACCTCTGGGAGACCCACCCAGGCCTCTGCCTTTCCCCTAACACTGTAGGTTAATACTCCCTTGTAGAGAATTAATACTCCCATTAATACTCCTTTTTGGAGAATAATACTATAAGCAAATTAGTCATTAATGATTTTAGACAGCACTGGAACAGAAAGTGTGGGGAGCAAATGGGGGGGGGGTACAACTAACTCTTCAAGTATCTTCAAGTAACTCCTCTCATATCGCTGCCTAATAAACAACCCCCATTAGGACAAGAAGCTCCATGGTCCTCTCCCCACATTCAACTCGCCCTCTCCCCTCAGTCCTAAGATGATAACAGATCTGGGAGAGCTAGCTGTCCTCCCGGGCATGAAACTGACCACAGTGTGTGGCTAACTGTAGGTAACTCACTGCACAGACGCTCATAAGGGCGACCACTCACAGCAGCCAGGCCCGTCACAGCTCTCCATGCAACAGGCTGGGAGCCAAGCCAGTGAAAAAAGGACAAAATAGGACCATGGGGTCGTCAGGACACCTGAGTCCCCTCTCCTCGACCCAGCCCTTCCTGTCCTCTGAAAGCCCACCCTGCTGTGCTCAGGGATCAGTGCCTGGTAAGATCTCGAGGAACAAGGTGGGCTAGGAGGGGACCCAAGAGCAGGGGCAGGCAGGTGACGGAGCTAGGAGGAAAGGGGCGCACCGGCAACGCTCCAGCTTGCGAGAGCACACAGCTCCGCATAGAACCCTGTGTCCGCTGAGCTCAGCAGGGAATTCAGCTCTTTCCCAAAGACACTGCAGCGGTACTGGAAGGGAGAGCCCTCTCTCCAAGCCTTCAGCAGCTGGGCTCTCTGGTCACAGGCATGGTGCTAAGGTCCAAGGGGACACCTCACCTCTGTCTCAGCACCCACCTTAGGAAAATAGGGTGTTTACTCAGAAAAGCCTGGAATGTCCCACTGAAATGCCCCCATGGCCAGAGGCCATAGTGCACCTTCCTTGCACTAGGCCAGGCTCCCACACTCCCTCTCCAGGTGTCCTGGGTCTGTGTCACCAGGACACAATTCTCCTAGGGGTCTGGTCAGCCCCAGAGGCTCCTGGGGCTGGGAAGTGTCTGGGTGACTCTGTTGAGTGAGGCTGGGAAGACACAGAGGTCCTGCTGCTCAGGAGGGGACCTTGCTCCCCCAAGGGGTGCGAGGAGGAGCTGGACTGTTTGGGAGCAGGATCTTCAGAAGAGCGGTGGGGTGGTGTAAAGAGCAATCCCTCTCTTGCTCGGGGCCTGGTTTCTGCTTCCCAAGAGGGCAGAAACACAGGTGGGGGAAGGGTCTTTCCTCCATGTAAGGTCCCCTGTGGAATGCAGGCTGCAGGGGCAGGGAGAGGCCTGGGAATGAGCACATCTGGGTGCTGCTCTCCCAGGAAAAGTAACAGAGACTGGATAGGTTGGAGAGCTTTAGTCCTTATCAGTGCCCCTCCCTGGGCATGCTCCCCTGGTGCTACCCCTTCACACTGGGTCCCCAGCGGTGCTGTGGGCAGAGGTGGGAAGAGCATCGGCCAGAGTCCTAAGCATTAAGCAGATGGGAGGCAGGAACCCTGGGCCTGCTGTAGGTGGGCCATTCCCTGGAGCCCAGGACCTGGAGGGGGTGGTGGGCAAATAAGTACCACCAGGGCTGCCTGAGGCCACATTTAGCCCTTTCCATGGCTCCACCTACAGGGCTCAGAGCCACATTCAGGCTCCTGTTCATGAAGAGAAATGAAGTTCTCACCAGTAAGGTTTCCTACTGAGCAACACTCCCAGACAGGCTGGCTTCTGGAGTGAGGTTGTTTGCTCGTCTTTGTGTACAGCTAGCAGCCAGCATCCATGTTCTGAGCACAGAGAACAGAGAACACTCTCCAGGGGAAAGGTGGGAAGAGCAACCTCCCAAAGGAGCCCAGACTTGCCTCCTAGGCAAGTGCCAGCGGCGGAAGCCGTGGAGGAAGCTGGCTGCTTGCCACAGTCGAATTCCCGCCAGACTGGAGCAGCAAGGCCCCACCTGCCAGATGCACCCCAAAAGTTTCCATTGCCCTGACATGGATGTTTGACCCAGCTGAAAGGCTGCCCTGACATTGAGGGGCTGGCTCCAAATCAGCATTAGGCGTCTTCACAGATTCCTGCCAAAGGGTTTGGAATACCTGCCACGGGAAGCTCACACAGAGGTCAGGTCTGAGGTGAGACTTCAAGGTCCTGCAGGACCCAGGGGACAGGAAGAGCCAGGACACATGCTGAGGCTGGGCCCTCTGGAAAGCGCAAAGCCTCAGGCTGGGCCATCCTCTGGCCTCAGATATAATAGGCATTCCGCCCAGGAAGTAGTTTGTCTCTGGGTAGTGGGTGAAACAGAAAGTGCACACGTCACAGCAGGCCCTCCTGGACTTTGATGTCCTTAGAAACAGCCCTGACCAGGTCACAGCTTCTGTGAGCCTCGGGCCACTTCCCGCTTCCAACCCCCACCCTCCAAAGTGGGATTCATCACCTCCATTCTCACAGAACAGTGCTAACAGTCAGATATCTGGTTGATGGCAGTTCTCATACACCTTTTTGGCAAAGGGAGCTATGAGGGTGCCTCCCAACCCCCAGGATGGAGGTGAGGGCCAAGGACAGGCTGCAGGAAGTGTAGGTAGAGTGACTGACCCTGTGGAAGAAAGGGCAGGAAGAAGGTGAGAGGGAGCACCTGGTCTAGCACTGGTCCTTTCTCCGTGGTGCAGGGAGAGAGACTGAGCTGAGCTGGGAATCTGGCCACCAGTACTCAAAGACCAGAGGAAGGAAGGGTAAGTGCAGGCCACGGTCCTTCTGCTTCTGTCTCAGTGCGTCACTCTCCCACCCTGTACGGACCTCCAGCCCAGCTCATTCTCTCCTTCACACCTGCCCAATCCCTGTCATCACCATGACAACCAGCACTGAGCAGGGTGCCCTACAGTGCGGCTGCTGTCTAGGTTTGTACAAGCCTAGTTAAGGTACAACCTCCACGAGTCCCACAGATGAGGAGATGGAGGCCCAGAGCAGAGCTGGGACCTGCTCATGGTAGTTCAAAGCAAGGTAGTGCAAACATGGGCTGGGCAGCCTCTTGGGAATCTGTGGCCTTGGGCCAGTGCTCCCCAGGGGTGTCCTGATCCCTGGAGCTATAGGAGAGCAGGGTTCCAGGATCACTAGGCACCCCGTCCAGGACATCTCAGTGTCTTGTAGATCCATTCAGGGCTGGAAATGCTTCTGGACTCTACAGTGCCTTCATGAGAATTAGAAAAAGCACCACTTGCTCCAGCTAGGTGTTGCTGGCAAGCAGAAAGGGAGCCCATTTGCCCCTCAGCCTGGCACCTATGTGTGTGGCAGCCACGTTCTGGAGGGAAACATTTCTCAAAAGATCATTTCTCAAAAGTATTTGACCCCAGAGATACTCTCTCCCAGGCAAGCCAGGAGCCCCTATTCCCACACTGGCCAGCCGCTCTGGTCCATCTGCTTCCCCTTCCCACTGCTCCCCCGACCCCCGCCCCATCCAACTCTGGACCTGCTGTGTGTTTGCCTGCCCAAGTCCAGCCTCCTGGGTCAGGACTGCCCTGGAGGCCCTGCCAGGCAGGGAGCTGCAGAAGAGGCAGCCTTGCTTCCAGGCACTCTCGGGGCAAAAACCCACCTCCACAACTGTAAGCGCACACTCCTCCTCCACCTGAGAGCACAACTTCCACCTGCACCTACGCATGTCTTTGGGAACTGTGCAGAGGTTTTGTATTGTTTTTTCAAGCAAGGCTTCCAGTAATCTGTCCATCTGCTCCTGCCTCCTGGAGGCCAAAAGGACTCAGGTATCTCCTGAGGCTCTTCCTGGAGCTGGGTCCTGGGCTGCCTTTGTGCTGGCTCTGCAGGCCAGGCGCCCAGGGCCAGCTGCTCCCATCCAGGACCCATCGACACCAAGGAGCTGTCACACGCAGGAGCAGGAGGAAAGGGGGTGGTGGTGGAGCTCCGAGGAGTTCTCTGACATGGGCTTTCAAACCTGAGTAAACCCCCCAGAACTTGCTAAAAAGTCCACGGCCAAGCCCTTCCTCAGAGAGCCTGTCTCCATGGGTGCATGGGGCCTTACCAAGCCAGGAGATGGCAGAGCAGGGCCCTGGACTGAGGAGCAAGCCTTGAAATGCACAGAGGGGACAGTGGAGGGTTGGGACACAGGGCATGGGGAGCCAGCGAGGCCCAGCACAGCTGCAGGGGCTACAGCTGGAGCTCAGGGAGGAGACTGCCAGGCCACCAAGGCAGGTAGAGGCCAGGGCAGGTCGGTCCAGATGCAGACCAGGGTCCCATACGATGAAAGTACTCATGGAGACAGCAAAGGCAGGAGGAGTGAAGGAAAGACAAAGGGAGACCCTTCCCCCACACAAAGCTCTCAACACCCATCCCGTTGCCTGAGCGTAGGGCAACCTGGACCAGGCCAGCACAAAGACAGAAACAAGGTGGACATATCCCGTGGCTCCCTGGAAAGTCTGCGCCTTGAAGCAGAGTCTGAAAGAGGGGGAGGGATGTGCGAAGGAAGCAGGAAGGGCCCATCAATAAGGAACACGTTGCTTCATGGCAACACAAAGCCCCTAGTGAACAATTTTCACCTCTGAAATCTGCAAAAGCCTGTTCAAGGTAATGCAGTGTTCACACTCATGAGGAGGAAGGCCAGGGTCACTGAGAGAGAAAGGGGAGAAATGGATGAGAGACTGGTTTCCACATGGCATTTTATAGGAGAAAAGTCATTCCTTAGCAACAAGCATAGGCCGAAGCACAATGCATCGTGTGTGTGTGTGCGTGTGTGCTTGTGGAAGCTTGTATGAGTGTAAATGTATGTGTATATGTGTTCATATATTTTCATGTGTCGGCCTTGCATACAAGTGTGCTTATGTATGCTGCAACCAAGAGTGTGTGTACATGTGTGCACATGTTACACAGGTGCACACAAATGTGCCTGCCTGTGCCTCCATGTGCATGTGTGCCTACAAAGCAGGCTGGTATACACACAGTGAAAGGTTAACCAGGTGTGGCCCCACAAGCCTCTTCTCTCTCATGACCTCTTATGCTCCTTTCTTTTATTTATCCTGGGGTGCCTTGTCTTGGGAGTGTCTCCCACATTTTCTTCAGTGGACATAAATGGCCCCATCAGTGGTATTACACAGTGCATACTCTTTTCTAAAAAGGACATGGCTTCGGTGCTCCTCTCCAGGATATCTAGTTGGACGCAGGGCTGGTTCACCAAAGGGATTGTCCTCAAAGGCTCCTAGAAACGGGACATCTGCTCTGACAGCTAGGGTATAACCAATGGGTTAGAGAAGACCAAAGACCCTCATATATGGATTTCAGGAAAGGTTGCATCAAGCAGCACGATTGCATGTGAACAACACACATGGGTCCTCAAAGGGGCTGTCTCTTGGGCATCCCTGGTGGTGCAGCGGTTGAGGGCTGCACTGTGGAGCTGGCGGCAGCGCACGATGCAAGTTTGACGCCCAGCCGGGGAGATTCCCACATGGCGCGGCAGACCTCTCCTGCCTTGCCCGCTGCTCCCCTCAGCAGTGTATCTCTGATATGCCTGTTCCGCTCCCTACTCTGTCTCTGGTGAACATTCTCGCTGCCCCACGCCTCTGGCCTGTACCCCAGCTTTATAAATAAATAAATCTTTAAAAAAAAGGGGGGTCTGTCTCTCTACTTTTTCTTATACAGAATCTGACACACTCCTCCATGCCACCTCAGTCGTCATGAGCATGTTCTAGTATGTGTTCTTAGTGTTCTTAGCAGTGTTCATCGCTTCTCCTCTCCTTAGATCTGTTAGCTTCTCCCTCTAGCTGGCAGACCAGAGTCTCTGCTTAGTGCCAGGCAGCAACATGCTGCAGCAGTTGATTGGGGAGAAACAGGTGAGTCCCTGGAGCCAGCCTGGCAGGTGCCATCCTCTCCACCACACTTGGGGACACACCTACATGATTCTTACCCCCAAGTCTTATGTTATTACCTGACCTCTTAAGTATCCTTCTCCCTCTGCCCCCAGTGCCTTTCAGGCTATCTTGTTATCTCCAAGAAACCTCCCTGACTCTTGGAGCAATCTTTTTGTTTTTTTCATATTTATTTATGTCTATTTTACATCACTGTTCATTTTTGTACAATGTTTGCTTTCTTTTCCCGGATGTAGTCCCCCTAGAATTTCCATCACCAGTTCACCTGTGCACCATCACCACAGTCCCTTTCTTGGAGCATCTTCAAGGGCCTTGCCTTTGGACTGCCAGCCCACTCATGACCTGTGTCTTATGCCCTAGTTCTCTTCCTACCACCTCTCAAGCAAAGCAAATGACTTCCGAGGAGGCCTTACTGCAAGGATCGGAGCTCATGTCCAGGCTCCACAGACTCAAATGTGCTGTGTTAAATTATTGATGCCTGCCTCAGATGAAGGGGTAGAGGAAGGAAGTAAGAGGGTCTTGGAATTGATCACTCTATCAACTCCTCATTAGTGGGTTCTTCAGCATTTAGCTGGAATTTTGCATTCCTAACGAGACCATTTCTTCATTGAAAAAAAGTTAATGAACATTTACTATGTGCCAAGTTCTCAGAGACACAGTCCCTGCTCTCAGGGTGTGGGAGGGGAAAATGATAAACAAGTAAACAAATGAATAAGATACAGCAGGTGATGAGAAAAGCAAAGGCACAGAGCCTGTGAGTTGAAGCAGATCTCCTGGAGAGGTGAGCCTGGAGCAGGGACTGTGATGTTGGCGTGGAGCCATCCCATCGGGGTACCAGCAGAGATGTGCTAGGCAGAGGGCACAGCAAGTGCAAAGGCCCTGAAGCCAGAGGAGCTTGGTGCATTCAAGGCACACAAATACCAGCGTGGGGGAGCTAAAGGCAGAGAGACCTGGACACTTATGGCTATCCTAGGAATTCTCTAGGAGCTCAGCAGAATGGCCAGGTTGGGACTTAGTGAGTGGGGGTAACACATGCTACCTGGTCGCGGGGTGGGGGGGGCGGTTCACACCTTCTGTTGCAGAAAAGCATGCAAAATTCTACACCCCCTCCCCGGGCCCTGAGCAATCCCACTGCAGCTAGGGTGCCAGCTTTAAACTCTTCAGGGCTATTGGTCAGCTGGCTGGAGGGGCATTACTGTTGCAGACCAGGCTGCAGGTCATCAGCAGGCCACCTACAGGGCCTCGCTGTGAAGACTGAACCTCATGTCTGAGTGCCACGGAATTGAATGTGCTGTCAGATTAGTGATGTCTGCCTCAGGTGAGGGCATACAGGAAAGGGTCAGGAAAGCTCTGGATCTACATCCCTCCTCCAGCTCCTCATTGGTGGGTTCTGGTCACCTCTGCTCTGGGGTAAGGCCAGACCCAGCATCTGCCCTCCTCCAGAGGTCATGGGCATCCTCTGATGTTAATGGCTAACTTTGCAGATCAAGTTTTTGTTGTGATTCAGAGCAAGGTTTTGTTTCCACTTTTAAAAGGGGAAAGGAAGTCATTAGAGTAGAATGTGAGTTGTGTTTGGGAACCCACACTTCTTCCCCACACCTCAAAATCCACAGCCACCCCAAGGAAGCCTGGGAATGCTATTCCCTCTTTCTCATAGAATCAAATAAACCAGTATCTTCCTATGTCTGGGTCACCCCCATTCTATACCAGTACTTCCCAGTGTCCCTGCCTCTTTTATTTTTATTTTTTTTTATTTTTTCATAAATGTGTTTTTTTTAATTTTTTTAAGGATTTATTTATTTATGCATACAAGCTAGGGTGCAAGCCAGAGGTATGGGGCAGTGAGAGGGTTCACCACAGACAGAGTGGGGAGCAGAACAGGCAGATAGACTGAAGTACACTGCTGAGGGGAGCAGCAGGCGAGGCAGGAGAGGTCTGCTGTGCCATGAGGGACTCTCCCTGGCCGGCCATAGAACTAGCGCAGCAGCTGCTGAGAGCTCCACAGCGCTGCGCTTAACCAGTTGCACCACCAGGGATGCCCCCCTGCCTCTCTTACAGACTCTGAGCTGGGGCTTGCCTGTTCCCCAGCCCCTTCCCTGGGTGGGTAGGTGCAAGCTATGAGCTGCTGGCATTTTCTTCTTGGGCAGTCTTGATGCCTGCACTATGATTTTGAAAAGTAAGTACAGCTTTGTGTGGATTTTGATCACCTCAGTACTTCAAAAATGCTTTTGCAAGAATAAACAGATGCCAGAATCCATAAATAGTTCCTCCCGGCACAAGATGAAGGGCTGCAGGGACAGCCCCAGGACTGTGAACAGGCCCGGCACAGGCCACCGTGTGGCACAGGCATTCCTGTCAGCCAGCGCACAGGTCCCTCCTGGGCCAGGACCAGAGGAGAAAGTTTGTTGCAGGTCCCGGACAAGCCCTGCCCCTCTGTGGGCCTCCACGCTCCCTACGGACTGGCCATTGCTAAGGGCCCTACACCTGCCACCTCTGAAGCCACAGAGGTGGCTGCTGGGCAGAGAGGTGGCACTAGCCACCAGAGCAGGCAAATGGGATAAGCTGGCAAATCTGCTGAGTTGCTGGGGGCCAACTCCTTCCTGCAGCCCCTCTGTCCATGCAGGCACCTCTCAGGGAAAAGCATGCACCCACAGAGCTGTGCTCTCCATGTGGGAGGGACTCAGCTGTGCTATTGCTGCCACCCCATCTGCTGCCAAGCCCTTGATCATTTGGGCCATGTGACCCCAGTGTGAGCAGAACATGCTGGAACCCACTGGGAGAGGTGGGGCCTGGTCTCCCGAATCTCTTCACCCCCTGCTTCTGATTCCAGAGGGGCAGCACTCATGGAGGGACCCCAGGCTGCACCCCTCTCTCCTGCCTGCTAGGTGTCTGTCCACGGTGCCTTGTCCTGTCTTGGTGTCCACTGCCATCCCCACTGTTAGGGTGGCTTGGCCTGGGCCCTCCAAGGTGAAGACACTTCCTGTGCTCTCTTTATCCTCAGTTTCCCTGCCTGGGGCAGGGGCCTGGCCAGGTAGGAGCTGAGGTCACCTGTCCTCTAGGAAGCCCCAAGTCAGGCAAGCAGAGGGCAGGGACCATCGTGGCAGCAGTCCGGGGAGACCAGAGTTCCTGTGAGACCCTGAGCCCCCACACCTCCCTCTCTATGGGGAGAGCCCAGGAAGCCTGAGAGCTGCTGCGACAAGTGTAAGGCGCTGTGCCCTGCCCAGAGTCTAGGTCAGGTTTCTTATTTGTTTGTTCCAAGAACAGGAAAGATTCAGGGGCGCGGGCGATCTCGTGGGCACGCTGAGAGAGAGCGGGCGGGGCCGGGGCAGTGGCCCCTGCCCTGTCCTCTCCACAGGGTCACGTGGCTGCTGCTCACAGCTCTCAGAGGAGCTGCTGCCAGACACCCACGCATTTGAGATCCCCTGGAACAGTGTGTGTGTGTGTGTGTGTGTGTGTGTGTGTGTGTGTGTGCGCGTTGTCAGGTGGGTGTCAAAATCAGCCTGATGTAGGCGCCACTTCTCCTTAGCTGTGCCTCCACGGAAGTCCCACCCCCACCCAGCCCCACGGGGTCTCAGGGGCGCCTTACACACAGCCCAGCCCCCGACAGCTCTCTCCCAGGGCTGCCACAGGCCTCCCCCTGGAGGCTTGTCCTGCAGTCGCTCTGGAAAAAGCGCATGGAGACCCACCCTTGCGTACCCAGGACAACGACCCAAGCCCAGCAGGAACAGGCAGAGCTGTCCCGGGCCCTGATTGCAGGTACATTTGGGTTCCACCTTCAGGAAAAGGTTTTAACCATAGCAGAACATATGGTCTCCTACGCTTGAGCTTTTCTATTTATTTCGCTAACTTCAAATATTTTGGATAGTTACATTACACTTTTTGACAGTTTACTTATATTTTACTCTAGGCTTGCTGGGGAGTCTGGGTCCCTCCACTTACTTTGCTGTTTCTTGTCCCATCCCCATACCTACATAAAGTCCAGCAGAGGTCCCGCAGCCCTGAAAGGCTCCAGGGACACCGTGAGGTCCGATGGACTTTCCGGCGGACTCCTTCCCTTTTGGTGAGAAGAAGCTGCCTGTGACGGACGAGGAGGCCCTGGCCGCCACTCAGGCCTCCGCGCCGTGAGGGGTGTCCGAGGCGGGCTGCGCAGGCAGGCAGGGGACTTCTAGCAGTTCTGTATCCCCCCGGGGAGGGGCTGCAGCTGCCTGCCCACAACATCAGCACACAGTCGGAGCCTGTCTTGAGCTGGAGAGAATGATGCTCCAGGCTGGTAGAAAGGGGCCCAATGTCAAACAGATGTGAGGTGACCAATGGCCTTTATGTGCTTCTGTGCACTTTCTATCAAGGGAGCAGACACAGATTTCTCAGCAGTCTTCTTTCACAGTCATTCTCTTCTACTCTCAGAAAGCTGTAGCCCCCTGGCTGATGCCACCAGTTCCTGGCCCTTCCTAACTGAGTGGCAGCCCTGAGGATACTCCGTGAAATCACAGGACTGAGACCTCAGGAGTCACGTCCTATCCTACATATTGGGGAGGATAGTGGGCATGGCCTGCAGAAATGTGTTCTTCATTCTCTCAGTCAGAACCAGGGCATCAGGGAAGAAGAGGAGAGCAAACCTGGGAGACCGGAGCCTACCATGCAGGCCTACCTGTGCATTCACATATTTATTTGGCTAATTAGCCTAATAATTTCACCTCCTTTGAAACTGCAATGCAATATATGCTCACGAGAAAATACCCAATAGTACGAAAGATTATACAAGGAAAAATCACACCAGGCTCCAGTCCCTCCCCAAAGACATCGTTTAAGTTTCCTGGGTGCAGCCTTCCAGAATTTTCCTGAGTTCATGAAATAATTTGTATTTGCATACAAGTTTCTTTTTCTGAATGAAGGCTCATACTTCACACATAGCTTTTAACTTCCTCTTTTCTCTGGGTATTTCCTCGTGTTCTGTAAGAGCAGTAAAATATTCTGTGGGGTGGGTGGGTTGTCATGTTCGTGATAGTTCCTCCAGCAAAAGGCATTCGGGTATGCTGCAGCGTGGTGACCATACACATTCAGGTTATGAGAGGCCTCGGCCATGGGTCTTTACTCAGAAGTATGGTCATATCTGAAGAATAAAGTCCTAATGGTGGATATGTTCAATTAGCGATTATAAGCATTGTAAGTTTAGAGAGACATCACAGAGGTGCTCTGAAAAGAGGGTGGCCAGAGTGGTAGAGTAAGGACCTCTGAAAACTCTCTTTCCCATAATAGAAAAAGGAAATTCAGCAAAAATTAGCAGAATCAACTTTTTTAGAACTTTGGAAATTAATCAGGGGTTTGGAACAAAATAAGAAACATTTATTCACAAAGTACAACTGAATCTCAGTAAGAATTTTAAGATTTATGGTGCTTTAACTTCCCTGTCCCCCATTCATTAAGTAATTCCCAGTGCCTTGAAAAGTAACACTCTACATTTGTCATAAAAACTAGTGGTCTGGAATCCACAGTGAGAGCAGAATGGAGCTGAAAGTTTGTCAACGCTTAATTCCCAGAAAGTTGCTATTATTTGATCTGTCCAGCAGTTCCATGGAAGATTCCTTTTGCAAAGATAGCCGTATCTGACCTGACTTAGAGCTTACCCTGTACAAAAGTTGTATTGTCAAAGATGATTACAAACATTTAACTTCACAGTTGCCTGAGGCAGTGAATAACAGTTGAGGCAAAAATAGGCAAAGCAAAAAAGCTTAAAAGGAAAAGCTCAATAATACGTCTATAGGGGCTTTAAAACGGTGTGATGTATTCCGGGTAATGCAAAGGCCATGTGCATGCTCAGGGGTGTGCGCATGCGCGGGTAAGTGCTGCGAGGGTTCTTGTCTCCCACTTGGAGAAACAGGAAGTGAAGGCTAAGGCAAAGTTGTCAAATGCCGCTTGAGAGTTGAAGGGCAGCTCCGACATGTACACAAAGCCCCTGAGTAGACAGGGAAACTTATTGGTTCCAGGCATTTAAGAAAATCCATGTCTAATCATTAAATGACAACCTAGATAACCAGACAGAAAGCTCAGTGGTCATACACAACAAAAGAATACAAACTTGGCAGAATTAACTCAGAAAAATCACTAACCAAACAAGCAACAATGACTTTAACAAATAGCAACAACAAAAAGCCCTAAAGAGCAATGGGAATCTGACTTCCAGAATTGTTACATTGTTTAAAACATCCAGTTTTCAACAAAAATATAAGTATAAGACATACAAAAAAATGAAACAAGAAAATATAGTCCACATATATGCAAGAAAGCAATCATTAAACCTCACCCGAAGAAGCACAGCTATTACACTTATAAAACTTTAAATCAGTTATTTTAAATATATTCCCCCAAATTAAGGCAATAGTACTTAAAGAATTCAATTATGGAAACAATGTTTCATCAAATACAGAATATCAATAAAATACAAATTATTTTAAAGGAACGAGTAGAAATTCTGGTGTTGAAAACCACAAAAACTATTTTTACAGGGACTACATCTGAAAGGAGAAAGCATGCATTGTACAAAAAGGAAGAATGATATAAAATATATATAAAATAAAGATAAAACTTTTTAAAATGAAAAGAGAAAAAAAAGAAAACCCGAAGAACTGAAATAAAAGACTAACTAGAGCTAATCAATAAGCAGATTTAAACAGCAGAAGAAAGAATATGTGAACTTGAAGAGAAATTAACTGATAGAACCCAATCTAAGGAACAGAAACTAATAATATTGGAGAAAAATAAATAGAACCTCCAATACTATAATGCACAGCAACATATGTATAATAGAAACCCAGAAAGGGAAGGAAAAAGAAAGGAAGAATGCTTGAAGCATTAATGGTTGAAACTTCTCAAATCTGATATAAATTTTAATCTACACATTTAATAAGCTCAACAAACTCCACGTAGACTTCCCATCAGAAATTGTGGAGGACAAGTAGAAGTAAGATAGCACATAGCGTGGAGTGGGCTGACAAGTTTGTCCACCAAATTTATTTTAATGCGACAAAGTTAGCCTTCAAAAATGAAGGAAAAATTACCCAGATAGATAAAAACAGAATTCATAATTAGGAGATTTACTTTACAATAACTAATAAAGACTGAAATGAAAAAGCACAAGTCAATAACTCAATTTTATATGAAAAAATAAAGAGCACCAGTAAAGACAAGTAACTATATAGGCAAATATAAACAACAATATATGTGTGCTTTTGATTCTCTCTTTAATCTGAATTAAAAGATAACTGCATAAAGTAATAATTATAAATATATGCTGATGAGTACACAATATATAAAGATATAAATTTTATGACAACAGCAGAACAAAAGACACAGGAGATCACAGCTTTTATATGCTACTAAAATTAAGTTACTATTAATCCGAACTATGTTATTACAAGCTAAGATGTTAACTGAATCTGCCAAGAGATAACTATGGAAAGAACTAAAAAATATATAGGAAAAGAAAAGTCAAGGAAATTAAAATGGTGCAAACAAAATATCTATCCAACAGAAAAAGAAGGTAATAATGGAAGAAGAACCAAAATTATATAACATATGCAAAACAAATAACAAATCCTATCTAATCAGTAATTACATAAAATGTAAATGGATTAAACACTACGAAGTGGATTAAAACATGACCTGATTATAAGAAATATACTTTAGATTCAAAAACACAAACAGATTGAAAGTGCAAGGTTAGAATAAGATATTCTGTGTAAACAGTAATTAAAAGAAACCTAGAACGTCTATATAAAAAAAAAAACAGATAACACTATCTGACAAAATAGACTTTATCAGCAGTCTTTAAGACAAAAATTATTACTAGTGATAAAAAAAGATATTTTATGATGATAATAATTCCAATCCATCATTGTAAATATATGAATCTAATAGCAGAGCCTCAAAATTTAAGAAGCAAAAGCTGATAGAATTCATGGGATAGTCAATTTAATAAAAGTTTTCAGAAATTTCAATTCTGGATAAAACAACTAGATATTTGACCGGTATGAAAATAGAAGATTTGAACAATACTACAGACTAACTAGACCTAACAGACATGTATAGAACACTTAACAACAGCAGAATACATATTCTCAAGTACATACGGAACATTCTCCATCATAGATCATATGTTAGACTATAAAGCAAGACAATCAATTTAAAAGAATTGAAATAATAAAAAGTGTATTCTGTGACCACAATGGAATAAAAGAAATCAATAACAATAAAACTGCGAATTTTGTATTTTGAATCTTTGAATTTTTTGAATAAAAATGCGTGGAATTTATACAACGTACTCCTAAATTATTATCAGGAAAATATATTTAAAAATACTTCAAGATAAATGGAAGAGAAAACACAACATACCAAATGCATAAATGCATTATTTATTTATGCGTAAATGCATAAATAAATTTACAGAATGCAGTAAAAGAGTGCTTAGATGGAAATTTACAGGTATAAACATCTATGTTTAAAAAGAAGAAAGATTTCAATTCTTACTCAACATTCTACAGGAGATTCTAGCTAGGGATTAAGCAAGATATAAGATAGAAAAGAAATCATTTTGGAAGGAAAGACTAAAGTTATTTCTGTTTGTAGGTGACATGATTTTGTATATAGAAACTCTTAAGGAACACACACACGCATAAATTATTAGAATTAATAAATAAGCTCAATATGATTGAGGATACAAAAGCAATACACAAAAATCATTGTAATTCTATATACTGTTAATGAACAATTTGAAAATAAAATTAAGAAAGTAATTTAATTTACAATACCACCAAGAAGGAAAAAGTATTTAGGAATAAACTGAACAAACGAAATATCAGACTTGTACACTAAAAACTAAGAAACAAGAAGAAATTAATTTGGCCTTAAATAAATGGAAGAATATCCTATGTTCATAGATTGGAATACTTAATGTTGTTAAGATGGCAATACTTCACAAATTCATCTTCAAATTCAATGTAATCTCTATAAAATTCTGTCTACCTCTTTTGGTTTTTTTTTGCAGAAATGACAAGATGTTCCTTAACATTTACATGGAGAGGCCGCTTGGTGGCCTAGGGGTTACGTCTCAGCACTACCACCAAGAAGGCCCACCTTGATGGCCTGAGTTTGACCCCCAGCCAGGGAGCTAACCCACATGGTGCAGCAGATCTCTCCTCTCCTGTTGCACCTGCTGCTCCCCCTAGCAGCAGTGTATTTCAGTAGATCTGCCTGTTCTACTGCTCACTCTGTCTCTGGTGAATCCTCTCACCATCCCCTGTCCCCCACCTCTGGCCTGCACTCCAGTTCTTCTACACAAAAATAAGTAAAATCTTCATGAAAAAAAAAGTTTACCTGGAAATGCATGGGACCTGCAACAGATAAAGCAATCTTTAAAGTGAACAAAGTCAGAAGACTTGCATTTCCCCCATTTTAAAGCTGGCTACAAAGCTACAGTAGTCAAGACTATGTGACACTGAAACAAAGATTGATATATAGACCATGGGAATAGAATTGAGAGTCTCTACGTAAACCAATAAATCTATCTATAATAAATTAATTTTCAACAAGGATAGCTAATTCAATGTGAAAGGATAGCCTTTTTAATAAATGATGCTAAAACTATTGGATAGCCACATACAAAAGAATGAGGTTGAGCCCTTATTTCATACCATGCATAAAAATTAACCACAAATAGATCAAAGACCTAAAAAAAAAGAGTAAAAGAAGAAAATTCTTAGAGGAAAATACAAAGGTAAATCTTTGTGATACTGGTTTAAGCAATGGCCTTAGATACGACACCAAAAACACAAGCACTCAAAGAAATGAGTTAGACTTCATTACAACTAACAACTTTTGTGCTTCAAAGGACTCTATGAAGGTATTGAAAAACTAACTTCCATGCAGGAAAAAAATAATTTGTACATCATCTCTATTATGCAAAACATATATAAAGAACTTGTGAGATTCAATAATAAAGTACAAATAGCCCAATTAAAACTGGGCAAAGAATCTGAATAGATATTTCTCTAAAGATATACAAATGACAAGTACACAAAGAGTTGGTCAATATCATTAGTTGTTAGGAAAATACAAATCAAAACCACAATGAGATATCATTTCACACCCACTAAGATGTCGATGATTTAAAAAAAAGCTAACAAGTGTTAATGAGGGCATGGAGAACTGGAACTCTTATATAATGTTGGTGACCATGTAAAACTGGGCAGTTGCTATGGAAAACAGTCTGGCCATTGCTTAAAATTTCAAACATAGAATTACCGTAGAGTTACCAGCAGTAACAGTCCAAAGTTTAACCCAAGCTGTTTGAAAGTTCATGTCTATGTAAAAATGTGTACATAGATGTTTGTATATAGATTTTTTCTTATTCACTGATATAAATGTTCATAGCAGTATTACTAATAGTACTGACTATGACTATGCCACAAAATAGAAACAGCCCAAAGTTCATTAACTGATGAGTGGATAGACTAAATGTATACTCACACAATGGGATGTTACATAGCAAAAAGGGCCTGATGTACAGGCTATCACATAGCATGGAGACATGATGCCACCTGAAAGATGCCACACACAAAAGACCACATATAGTCTGGTTCCACTTGCATGAAATGTCCAGAATAATCAAGTTCACAATGGTAAATCAGATACTGGTTGCAGGGGCGGGTGTGTGGGGGCAGGAGAAGTGGCTGCTAAAGGGTTCCGGATTTATAGAGTAGGGATGGTTCCACAACCCTTTGGGACATACTAAAAAACCAATAAACTCTTCACTTTAAAAGGGTGAACTTTATGATATGTGAGTTATTTATTTCAATTTTTTTAAAAAAGAAGAAAATAGATACCCCAAGTTACATTCCCAGGTCAGCCCCCAAATCCCCTCTCAGTTCCTACAATCTGAAGTCATTGCAGACTTCATCCGTATTTCTTTCATTATGAGTGAGACTGAGTGATAAAAGGCATTTTGTTGTTTTGTTGAATGACTTGGAGGTCTGCCCTTTTACTCAGCTGGCAGGTAGATTTTTTTCTCATTCACTCAATGGCTACACATAAAGCATGTGCCTCTCGGTGTCTCAGGCACTGGCAATACAGTCATAAATATATTCAACAAAGTCTGGTCCTTATAAAATTTACACTCCAGGGCCTCCCTGGTGGAACGACTGGTTAAGCGCAGCACTGCGGAGCTGTCGCAGCTGCGGTGTGAGTTCGATACCCAGCCGGGGAGATTCCCACATGGTGCGGCAGACCTCTCTTGCCTCACCCGCTGCTCCCCTCAACAGTGTACTTCAGTAGATCCTCCTGTTCTGCTCCTCACTGTGTCTGCAGTGAACCCTCTCACCACCCCATGCCTCTGGCCTGCACCCAGTTTGTATGCATAAATAAATAAATCTTTTTTAAAAAATAAAGTTTACATGCGAGAGGGGAGACACAAACACTAACCAAGTGAATACACACCAGCAGACAGTAAGCACTGTAGAGAGAACTTGAGGGAGTAGGAGGACCCAGAGTGATGTTTAAATTTGAAGGTCAGGGCCTCCCTGGTGGCACAAGGGCACAGCACTATTAAATTATGGGCAGCCACTGCAGCATGAGTTCAATCCCTGGCCAGGGCACTGACCCGTGTGGCGCAGCAGACCTCTCATGTGTCACCCGCCGCTCCCCTCAACAGCATATTTCAGTAGATCTGCCTATTCTGCTCCCCACTCTGTCTCTGGTGAATCCTCTAACCGCCCCCCCCACCTCTGGCCTACACCCCAGTTCTTGTAAATAAATAAAAATAACTCTTTAAAAATGAATTAATTTGATGGTCAGGGGAGGCCCCATGGTAAGATGACTTTTCACTGCGATCTGAATGAATCCATGTGGATCAATGAGAACATCACATGCAAAGGCCCTGGGGCAGGAGCATACACTGCCAGTGTTCAAGGCCAGTGTTGCCAGGAAAGGGTGAGGGTGCTAAGAGGTGAGAATAGACCCTGCTGGACCTTGTGGGCCAGCATAAGGGCCTATAAGAACTTTCTAAGACTTCCATACAAATTACTGAGTGGTTTAAAACAACAGAAATGTATTCTCTCACAATTCGGGATGCCAGAAGTCTTAGTGAAGTTGGCAGCAGTGTCACGTTCCTTCTGAGGTTCTAGGGGAGAATGGTTCCTTGCTCCTTCCTAGCTTCTGGTGGTTGCTTGGATTCCTAGATGCATCCCTGTAGTCTACCTTCCTTCTTACATGGTTTCTTTACTTCATATATGCCTTCCTCTCCTTATAAGGATACCAGTCACTGGACTTAAGGTCCACCCTAATCCAGCATGGCCTCAGTTTAATGTGATTACATCTGCAAAGATCCTATTTCCAAATAATGTCACTTTCCTAGGTTCTGGGTGGACATGAAATTGGAGAACACTATCTCAGTAAAAGGCTTCTCTTTAGTCCCTGGAGACTTTGCCTCCCCTACCTCTTTCATCCCTCCACATAATCTCTTCACTTCCCACTGGAAGGTTTGGTTGGAAAATACCATGCAATGTAAACCACTCTGGTTGATTTATGGGGACAAGACCAGAGGGGCAAAGTCAAACAGGGAGCCAGATAGAAGCTCCAGGTGAACATGTACACATTCAGGAGGGCAGCCTGGGCTGGGCAGGTAGCAGGCAGGGCCAAGAAGTGGCAGGTTCTGGGCAGTACTAAGGGCAGAGACACAGGATTTTCTCACTGATCAGACACAGACTCAGCAAAAGACAAGGATGTGGCTACTTTCAGGCCTGAGAAAAGGAAATAAAACATATGGATTTGTAAAAGCACTTTGTCTAAGCAGAAATTCTTCTGAATTCTAGGTCAAGAAGCTGAACCGAAAACACACTCTTGATTTTCACCCTTCCCAATCTTTGTGAAATAAAAGAGGACAGGGAGGAAGCTGCGGACAAGGGCAGGTCACCTGAGGACGAGAGTGACTCATACTTCTGGAAAACGGAAAGCAGAGGGAGCAGCTGGATGGACAAAGTCACAGAAGAGTCCCAGGCAGGAAACCCAACCTTTCAGGAGATCAGTGGACAGACAGACAAAAGACCATGTGGAGGACTGCCTGGGGAGGACCCCCCCACCCTCCACCACAGGACATGAGCTGGTCATTACCAGACTAGGAAGCAGGGCGCACCCCACATGGAGAGCTGGGTTCCAGTATGGAGCCCAGAGCCCATCGTGAAGCCCTGGGGGGCGACAGAGGAAGGGGTGATGCAGCTGACTGGCACCCACTGCACCCAAACATGCCATACAGAGAAGTGCTGACCTAGCCACCCTCACCCTACTGCTTGGGAATTCCACATAAGGGAGAGACATTGCGGGGTACATCCCGCCCCGAGATGGCAGAGGCAGTGCTCAGTCGAGCCCTTCTTAAACTAGACAAATAGCTTCAAGTTCAGGAGGCATAAACAGGCACGAGAGAAGAAGTGTGAGGGTAAAAGGCCAAACAGGCCAGGGAAGGGCTGATCCCAAAGGAAATAGACTCTTGAAGCAGCAAGAGAAATGTTAAAAGAAGAAGCAGTTGAGAGAGAGGCAGAGAGAGAGAGAGAGAGACTTGAGATACCGCACTCATAATTGCATATAATGCCACCGTTGAAGACTGAGGACCATTACAAAGACCCTCCCCGTGCCTCTGCCTGTCCCCAAACCCTCTCCAGATACCAGCATTTTGACCCAGTCAGTGATTCCCACATCTGACCAAATTTGGCTGCCCATCTCCACGAGCACGCCCTAGTCCGGGCCACCATCCCCTTTCCCCCCCCCCGGTATGGCACTGACCTCCCAGCAGACCCCCATCTCGCTGCTACCCCCACTGTGGCCCCTCCACTCTGCCAATGACTCTCGATCAGGTCATGTGTGAACCCCCAACTTCTTAAAATACTTCCCCGGGCACCTTTCCTGCTTCGAAGAGGAAACCCGGTGACTTGGCAGCAAGGCTGAGACTGACCTTGACCAGATCCGTTTGTATGGGGTGGGGCTGCTCCCCTCTTTCAGAATGGGCTTCCTGCCAGCCTCCCACTCCCACTCCCTGTTGGGGCTCACAGGTCCAGAGCTTCTCTCTGCACAACACCCGGGTGCTGCTATTCTGCTCCTGGGGCCGCCTGTGATGGTCTCCCCTCAGACTCTCAGCCGCCTTCCACCTCCTTTCAAACAGAGCCAGTTCCCTTTGATCTTTTTTGCTTTATCTTGGGTTGCTTTCACTTAAGGAAGGACTTGACTGCTAGAAAAAGTTTAAAAATGCCTGCCACACACACCCCAGCTCCCCTTTGGAAGAGGCACTTGGGGGCAGGCTGAGTCCTCAGGAAGCTTCCTGGTGCTAGGTGTGGTGCCCTTTGCCCTCTTAGCCTGAGTCCTGCCTGGGTGTCGTGCCAGGCCTGGGGCCATTGTCCACTGTGTGGGGAGGGAGACCGCCAAGTCTCATCTCAGTGGGAAGGAAGGACCAGGGCTTGACAGCAGGTTTGGGTGGGGGTGGAGTTCTGCCTTCTCTATCAGGCTCCCAGCTCACCCTTGGTTCAAATTACAACAGATTTCTGTTGTGAACCAACCTTCTTTAGAATGAGAGCTAGAAGGCAGTTAACAACTCACTCACAACCTCCAGGAATCTGTGCTCGGCATTCTCAGAGAGTGCCACTGGCCCTCTCCAGTGCCCCAGCCCTCACCCACCCCAGGGAACTGAGGCCAAGTCTCAGGCTGGAGTTTCTGGAGAGGGAGTGGGCTAGAGACCAGGTCCCAGCAGGAGGGGGCCTGCTGGTGCTGAGCGTGCTAATTGAAGCATTGGCTCCAGGGTCCCATAATTCCTTAATCAGTCAAAGTGCTCATGCAGATGTTTCAATTTAAGTGTTTATAGTTGATTTTTGAAGCAGGATTATTCAGAGACCTCTTTAGCTAAAGACCCTTGGGAGCAGCCACACAGGCACGCCATGGGGCCTGGCAGCCTGGCCTGGCAGAGTGGAGAGGTCCTCAGTTCTGTATTCTCCACTGAGCTGACTCAAGACTTTAACTCAATTTTCTCTTCTGGAAAACGTCTGTGTTACACGCAGGAGGATGGCTGCAGCTCCCAGCCCTTTACTAACTCCTGCACTGCCTCCCCATACACAGCACACAGCTCAGGCCGGGAGAGTGACCCAGGGAGAGAGGGCCTCCTTCCCCAGCACAATGAGCAGCTGGGGCGATGCAGAGACTGTTCCATTCACACAACAAAACTGCTAGAAGTAGATTCCTGAATCCAGACCTCAACCCGATTAAAGCAGAATCTCTGGAACCATGACTCAGGAATTTATACTCCCTCCTCTGCTGCTCGATGGGGAGACTGATGTGCAGCCAGGTTCAAGAACTCTGGGAGTGGGGTGTGCACGCCACAGCCAGGCCTGCCAGACGCCTCAAGCAGGTTCCTTCACTGTGGGTTCCTGGTTCACATCTGCCCTTCACCCAGCGCCTAGGTCAGACCCAAAACATAAAAGCACCCGAGGGCAAAGTGGCTCATCTATTTCCCCACCAGCCATTTGGTGAGAACAGGGGAAAGAGAGGGGCAGAGGCTGGGCCCAGGCAGTCCTTAAAGGACCAGGCTTGAGTGACCCAGGGGGCTGAGCTGCCTGGTTCTGGGCTAGGCAGCGGCCCGGCAGCCTGCTTAGTATCTGAAGGACCAGAGAGGGGCCTCTGCCCCAGGAGCCACCTCAGAGCCGGCAAGCCTGGGCATCAAGCTGGCGTGCAAACTGTACCGCAAACCCAGTGTTCACAGGGCATCGGAGGCAGCGAAGGATCCTCTGATGGACACCGGGCCACCAGGGCAGGACTGGGGGGTCCAAAAACCCAGAAATCTAACAGGAAGCGCTATGAGGAGCGGTTCCTCTCAGAGTTGGGGCCTAGCTCCTCTCATTCTGTGACCCTAATTCTCAATTTCCCTTCCTGCTCAGTTCCGGCATGCAGGGCGGGTGAGTGGCAAGAAGTATTGGGGTGGCTCGACAGCAGGCCCCCTGTATCCCGAGGGTGGGGTGAGATGTGGTGCAGCCACATGCTGCCTGTCCGGGCCTTCCAGGCCACCCCCTCACCGTTCTGTGATTTGGAGCTTTAGCAGGAGCTTCCCAGGAGGCACACGCGCTGGAGCAGGAACACACCCACACATGTATTGAAAAGAAAAGGCCACAAAGATTGATTTACTGTTCCTCATTTTCAGGGGAAACATCGGGAGGCGTCGGTGTGTGTGACGGTCATAGGCAGCTGTGAAAATTGAGATCTCAACCCGGAACCCACGGCCGCGCCATCATACCTCCGAACGCGGCCAGGGAGCCGGGCACAGTCTAGTTAATTGTGCACACCCTGAGTGGACAGTGAAGTGAGCTCCTCACGGTCACTGAAGAGCCTCCGTCCCATTAGAGCTGTGGGAAATCTGGGTCACTGCCTGAGCACCCCCAGCTCAGAGGCCTTGGTCAGCCAAATGGGCATCAGTTTCCGCCCAGCCCCACTCCTCCAAAGTGGACCGTGAAGGAGAACAGTGAGCAACGGGACAAGGACAGAAGCCCCGCTCTGGTGGGGCAGGGGCTCTGGCCCAGCCCCCCACAAGTATCTGTTATTGCTGTTGGAAGCATGGGAGTGGCATTAAGCTCCTGCCAGGCCCTGGCCATGGGGTGTGGTGATGAGGACATGGGGATCCTGGGAGAATGGGGGGCAGGGAGTTGCCCATGTGTGGCCCCCAGGAGCAGATGGGGCTTAGAGTCCTGACCTGAGATATCTCTCCCATGAAAGTGCACAGTGCTGCCCCCACACACACACACACACACAATACACACTGTGCCAGTCAGAGGGCCAATCTCCAGGCCAAAGGTGTTAGGTAGCACAGGGCAGCCAAGACGGAGCTGACCTTATTCTCATAGACCAGGCCTGACAAAAGCTGAACACCTTGACCTCCGAGGTGAGGGCTCTGAAAGCAGTGGGGGTGGGAGGGTCGAGTGGGACAGGCTGCGCCCTGACAGACAGGAGGAGGGAAGACCTTAGTGAGACTCCTAGCAGGGCTTCGAATCCCACCTGGGCTACTCGGTGGCTTCCCCTGGGTAAGTCACTGAGTTTAGATCCACACAGCTCGTGGTGCGCGTCCACAGAGCTTTCTTTTCAGAAGGTCTGAGCGCCCCCCATCACCTGCCCCAAGCTTGAGGGCTTTTAGCAGGGCTAGAGGAGTCCATTCCAGACTCAGGCTGAGAGAGCTGCCCGGAGCTCACAGGTGACTGAGCATGTTTGTGGTGTGTTCACAGGCCTCCATGCTGCACCGTGGAGGCCATTGCAGAAAGGGCCTGGCCTGTCAGGAGCACTGAGGCAGGGACTCTCCCCTTCCTGCCCCTTGCAGATGTGACTGGATTGGGGCTGTCTGCTTGCCAGCATCCTTCAGAGCAGCCCCGGGAACCTTCTACAGCCCCAACCCAACCCCCCTGCTCTTAGTAGATCCTCCCTTACAACCCTATGACTCATCTTCTGAATCTACCAGAACCTCCTCAACATGTAGGTAAATGTTCCCAACCTCCAAACTCTCCTCACAGAACACCTGTGCCTCTTCCCTCAGGTCACACAAGCCCATAAGGAGCCAGACTAAGGAAGAGACCGAACCATTTCCTCTGGGGTCTATCCACCACACAGGGGAACCACAGGCCCAGTCCTGGGAAAGGCCCACTCTGGGGTGTTCACTCCCATGGTGTGACTGATACCCCTTACCCAAGATACCTGAGAGGTTAAACTGCAGGGGCGTCCCAACCAGATCTACCCTGCACCGTGTTAACCCAGCACTCCTCCCAGAGAGACCCTCCTGCTGCACATGGAAGGGACAGAGGTGCCCACACTCTGGTCCCCGTACCTGTGAATGTGACAAATGGGACCACTGGCCAAAGGACCTCATGACAAAGAGACTTTGCAGGTGTGATTAAGTTAAGGCTGTTGAGACATGGGAAATCCTATGAATCCATGAAACCGGGGTGCCTTCTTGGCTATAGTCAGAGAAGGAGACGTGATCAGGGTGGGTCACCTGCTGTTACCTCTGAGATTTGGGGAGTTACATGCAAGCCCTCAAGAAAGGCTCTAGGAGCCTGGGCTGGCAGAAAGCAGGGGGTGGGGACCTCAGTCCCCCAGCACATCGGATGAACACCTGATGACCAGGAAGTGCTCCCGCATCCAGGGAGGAGGTCTGGCTAGCACCCTAACCTTGGGAGGAGGGGGATCCCATGTGGTACCTGAAAGGGTCCAGTCACTTCCTGGACCATCTGGATATGAGCTCTAGAAGTCACCCCCACACATGGCTGACAGGCCCACCAGCCCATCCCTGCTGTGCCCAGGAACCGGCCTGCGTCTGACACCATTCTCCCCACCACAAAAGGCTGCTTAGAGACATGTGTGCCAGGCATGTGCTGGCAGCTTTGATACCCAACAAACGTGCAGCCCTCCGGAAATGCCTCCCTCAGAGCTGTGCCTCCCAGAATCTAAACTTCTGAGGAGGACATGAGCTGGGAAAAAAACCCAATGTGCGAAGCCCAGGAGTTAGAGGGGGTACAGGAGAGGGACAGAGGCAGTCCCCAGCCCTAAGCTGTGAGGCCAGGGATGGGCATGGTAAGGACGCTGGGGCATCTGGGCTGGGGCAGGATTCCCTTAACAGGCACCGTCCCTGTGGGCTCAGTCTCCTCAGGTTGGGGTCTGTGTCTAAGAAGTTCCTTCTGTTCTCTCTAGCATCAAGCTCAGGAGCCAGTGCTGGTCCCCGCGCCCCACCCCACCCCACCCCCCGCTCAGTCCTCTCCCTCTTTGGTGTGTGCAGTCTGATACCTTCAGGGTCTGCTTCTTGGAGGACCTGGAACTGACACCTTCCCACCCAGGTCACACCATTGTGACTTCCAGGTCTGTAGATGGGGGAGGGTTTGGAGGAGGGCAGGGGAGCCAGCAGCTGGTCACTCTGGAGGCCCCTCCCTAAGGCTGTGTTCACTGAGCAAAATATCGCTAAAGCTGTGGGAACCACAACTGTAACTCAAGGTTGCCGTGAGATGAACTTGAAGCAGGGGTTCTTCCTGGAGTCCCCAAAATCCATAGCTAAAGGGAGTGACCAGAGAAGACACTCTCCTCATGGGGTGCAAGCAATGACATGAGTGACACCGGCATGTCACCACTGGGATCTGACTACATAGAATGCCCCTGGTGTGGCTCGTAGCTCTGCCCCACACAGATGGGGAGAAAGGGCCTCTGAGCCCAGGGCCACTCCAGTGCTGACTAGAGGTTCTTGGGCCCCAGCAGCCCAGGGCACAAAGCACAGCAGGGAATATTGGGGACTTTCCTCTGGGCAGAAGACACCAGACTCCAAGACATTTGGAGAGGAAATTGGAAGGTGTTGGGGTTTCCAGCAACATCCTGGGAAATCCCCTCAGCAACTGCCTGGCCACTGCCTGGCAGAGTCCAGCGACTCTGGCTTGGCTGAGGTAGAACTGTCACAGAGGAAGTGCACCACCTTGCCACAGGTCCTTCCCAGGAGCCAACCCCTGCCCACAACCACCCACTCACCCCTCACTGGTCTTTGCTGATGTTAACATCTTCCCTCCCTGCTTGGGCACCTGTGTGGTGTCTCTCTTTCCTGCCCTACCCATAGCTGCTCCCCTCACCTTGCTTGCCATTCTGAGCCTCGCCCTCTCCAGGGTATCCTGGGCAGTCATGCAGGCTGGGGGTGAGAGTGGGGAGAGCAAACCCCAGGCCTCAGCCGGTCTCAGGATTGTACTTTATCCATGTTGCCCAAAGGATTGGGACAGACTGGGGGGGGGGGGGCGGCTGTCACTCTCATCTCTCAGTTGAGAGCTCCTGGTGGCAGAGGTTTCTTCTCACAGAGCCTCCTGCAGCCTCACTGCTGGTGTTAGTGTGCCCTTGACATCTGAATGGCTCCAGGATTGAAACATCACAGCTTTCTCATTTGCTCCTCACAGTCAGTCCCATGAGGGGTGCTATGGCCCATTTTAAAAGAATGAAACCGAGGTCAAAGATGGGAAGCGGTACAAAGGCACGGGACACTAATGGGGGTCAAAGTCAAAACTAAAGCCCAGACTCCCATGTCAGGGACACCCTGAAGCCCACCTTTCTGAGTGGACATTCCCCCTGCCATCTACAGAAAACCTGCTGACCTCCCTTAACCCAAGTTCCTGCACCCTATTGCATCTGGCCAGTCAGGCTGTTTCTCTCCCCCAGCACCTGGGCTTCACAGAAGCGAGAGGAAGAACAAGGACAGACCTCTGCTTCCCTCAGTAACCCTGACCCCCACCCGAGCACCTTTGAGTAAAACCCTAAGAGCTCAAGGTCACCCAAGGCCACTGTCCCTGGGGTAAGCTCTGACTAGAGCCCCACTTCTGGGTCCCTATCCCCTGTAGCAGCCCTCTCCCCTCTGCAGTTGACAGCACAGCCTGGAGCCACAGCCCCTCATCCGTAACACAGGACAGAAGCAGCCCTGTCTCTGGGGCCCCGGTGGCACCAGACGAGTGAGCACATGTGAGGGCTCACAGTGGCCACAGGGCGCAGCATACGGATGCACAGGGCCCTCCACACCCACGCGCAAGCCCCTGAGCCCACAGGCCGAACTGAGATTCCAGGAGAGAGGGCAGGCCAGCCAGCTTGTCTCTGGGGTCCCCCAGGCAACATACAGGGAAGGAAGAGTAGCTGTGACTCTGTCACCACTTCCTATCCTCCTTTCTCTGACTTGCAGAAAAGGCCTCGAGGATCACAGCCTGACTGGCGAGACCGGACGCAGCTGCAGGGCGTGGGGCAGGCGGTGCAGGGACAGAGGCTGCCACCTGCTGAGTCAGGGTAACCTCTAGGCTCTGGGGCCAGGGTTCATTAAGGCCCAGACCAGCCCTGACCCAGAGACAGCTGGGCCTTGCCAAGGCCTCAGCTCCAGACAAGGGACCTGAAGTGGCCCAGGGCACAAGTTTCCAGGGATCAGGTCCTGGGAGGAAACCGGAAGGCCGGGTGGGGCTCTGGGCCCAGGCAGAGAGCAAGGGCGATGGCCTCTGGGACAGGCAGGAGAGGCATTCTCTTGCCATCAGTCAGTGGGTCAGCAATGGCTCAGAGGGGTGAGGAAGTGGGAGGCAGAGTGGAAACCATTGGAGGGGGCATCATGGGTGACAGGAGGGAGGGAAGAAGGGCAAAGGCTTGGTGGGCAGCAGGCTGGGGGCTCCCTGGACAGAGAGCACTACTCCAGAGCTGAATGAATTGTATGTGGCTTCCTCAGCATCACTTGCAGCCCCTCAGCCTGGGACTTCCCTCTGGGCTCTAGTCCCACACGTGCAGGACTAAGTCTCTGCCCACCCCTGCGCAGGACCTCAGGGAGGAGGGAAGCTGGAAGCTTTGCCAGGAGCATGCAGGGACCGCGCAGAGAGGGCCCAGCACTCCTGATGGCAGTACATCTTTTCTGCTCTCTTGCCTCTGCACTTGTCCAGAGTAAGGGGCAGGCAGGAGCAGCAGCCTGGGTCCCAAGAGGGACAGAGGCCCCGGGCTTGCAGACTCCACAGTGACCTCCCTGGACCGAGGGCAGAGCAGACCATTTCACAAAGAGCCTCCGCTCGCCAGTCTGACACGGACTCAGCCCTCCCGGGTGGAAGAAGTGTGGCCACATTGTGGTCTCCATGGTCACTGCATGGAGTCACCCTCTCCCACGTCCCAGCGGGCTGAGCAGAGGTCCATGCCGGGCAGGATCCCAGCCTTTCCAACATCCTTCTGGCGCCTGGGCTTCCAGAGCTGCCCAGCCCAGCACCCACTGCCATCCCACCAAGAACAGGAGTACCCGTCCCTCCTCCCCAGGAGGCTGTGAAGTGTCCCTTCATTCTGCTCCCCGTCAGAGCTTCAGAAACCACACACACACCCTACAGTTATTCCAGGGTGAAGATACAAATTTAACTTGTTATTTAATGACTGAAAATTCTCCCAGTTTCTGGGGGAGCTAACAGGGGAGGAAACCCCCAATCGTGCACTTTTTCTGGAGGTGTGGCTTGTGTTCTGCCTGGTGACAGAGCCTGGGTCCCTGGGGACAGTCAGACTGGGCCTGACCTTTCATGCTGTCTGACCTTTATTGGGTTTCTCAGTCTCTCTGAGCCTACTTTGCACTTCTGTAGAACTGGAGTAGAGCCCTGTCTCAGGGTCTATGGGAATGAAAAGATTCCATAAACAAGCACCTCAAAGTATGACACCCTTGCCCCTCATGCCAGCCAGAGTCAGAGATCCTTTGCCAAATGATCCATCTAAAGAAGGTCTCTGCCAGATACAGCCTCCCTGTAAGGCAGGGCGCCTTGACCAGGAGTTTGTTTGGCCCAGCAGGGAGGGAGATGCCACAGAGAACTGTCAGCCTGCAAGTGTCCTGGAAAAGCTTCCAAGTTGCAGCGTTCCTGAGCGCCAATTACGGGAAGTCTGATTCATCTCCCCTTTGAGTAACTGCGCCCAGTGACACCCGAGTAATTCTGAGTTAAGTGTGTGTGGGGTGACAGGCAGGGGTGGCCCGGGAAGTGAGCTCCACAAATCACAGCGATGGACCAGCCACTAGCTTCCCATAGGGGGTTTTAGGTAAAGGCTGGGACCACAGCCCCTGAGGACCATCCCAGGGAAGCAGTTGACATGGTCTGGGGGAGATTTCTGACCTATGATTTTGTGACTGATGCAGTCTGCAAGACACAGTTGGGTAGCTCTCCCGAGAATAATACTACTACAAAAAGAAAAGCTCCCTTTTGAGGTTGAACTCAAAAGCCCTTGACCTGCACCACCTTTGGTGGTCAGAGATACCAGGATCCCAGTCTTTTCTGGAGTGAGCGTGGTACCCGTAGGGTTCAGTTAGCTCAAAACTACAGGTGATCATCTGGGAAGGAACCGGAACCAAGAGAAAGGGTCTTATCCTTACTGAGGCCTGAGCCCCTGAGTAGGACTATTTTCTCTTGAGAAGTGGTTCTCAGATGTCAGTGGGCATCAGAATCTGCTAGAGGGCTTGCTAAACACTTTGTGCACCGCACCCTCCCCAGCCTCCCACAGCAAAAGTGTCTGATTCAGGAGGCCTGGGTAGGGCCTGGTAATTTGGGTTCAAACAAGGTTTCAGGAGATGCTAATGTCGTTGGTACTGGGAGTCCACCTTAAGAACCACTGATCTAAAATCACAGCTTTGTGAGGGCCTGGGAAGTAGAAGCAAGGAGCGTGGCCTCGGATCCCAGTCACCCACCGGGCCTGGAGCCCAGGCTAGGCTGGCAGGGCTAGGAGGCAGGTGGCTCAAGGTGAAGGCTGCCCTCTGAGGGATCCCAACCTGGAGGAAGGAGCCCTGCACTTGCCACATTCTTGCCCACTACACACTCGGACCTGTAATCCCAAGAGGTGCAAGAAACCCCCTTCTTCCCCACGTGCATGCCCCTACCCTCTAGGCCCGGGTTTGTCACCCACAACTCTCCTCAGTGCTTCACCCTTAACCCAGCCTAGCCCCTCTAATGGGTGCTCATCCCCAGACGCATGCCAAGTGGCCTCAGCACCAAGGTGCAGCTGACACAGTCTCGGGGAGATTTCTGACCTATGATTTTGTGACTGATGCTGAGAGTTGGCAAAATGCTTTTGGGCAGCCCCTGCCTGCCCACTCAGTCCGCAGACAGTGACTGTTGTCACTGGGGCAGGCACACCCAGGAGCATGCACTCTGCAGGGTGGAGAGGGGAGAGGGTCCCTGCCCAACACGCAGAAGACTTCCCTCAAGCACTTCCAAACCCCAGCCCAAGCCAGGCGCTGCTCTGAAGCAAGGCGTGTAAGTCAAGACCAGGCTGCCAAAGGCCATGCTGCAAAGAGGGGCGGGAGACGCCTAGGTGCGGACTGTGCCCCTAGGAAGAGGCAGTGGGGCTCCAAAGCTAGTAGGTTCTTCTGGCCAATGAATCAGAGGTGGTCTCTGCTCAGTGCCCATGACCCACCCCAGCAGAGCATTGCCCACTTGCAAGGGGCCTATCAGGACCCAAAGGCAAGCAGGGGCAGAGCTATATCCCAAAAGGCAGTGGGGACTAGTGGTGAGCTGTGGTGGGGAGCCCAGAGACCCACAGGTCCCACCTCTCCCACAAACCCCACCCCACCCTCCCACAGGACAGGCAGGGGGCTGTGTCTGGAGGTCAACACTGCATTAGACTGGCTCAGCGCCCCTTGCCCACCAAACACCTCTACCTCCTGAGGCCCTTCGCTGTGAGTGCCTAGTCTGTACCCCACGGAGCCTGCCTCCCAGTGGGTCCTACTCCTTCAGCTGGGAAATCATGGAGGAGTCACTCCAACACGCCCTCATGTTCTCAACCATGCGAGGACACCCCACCCCTGACTTCCATTGCAGACCTGCTGGGCCTTCAGCTTCCCCTCCCACCCTCTTTCCTAGTGCACAGACGGCTCACATCCACAGACTGCCAAGTCCTACCAGATAAAGGACTACTACAGTGTGTACAAGGTTGTGCAGAATGTGATCAGCTGCGGCTGCTGAGTCAGAGAGGCAAATGCAATTGCAAAGATCAGAGGCACCAAAATGTTGGCAAAGGGAAGAATTTAACACTTGCCCTGCTGGGTTGATTTCGGGGTAACCAAATCCCTGGTGGATGAAGGAACAATCTTTACAGAAGAATTTCACAAATGTCATTTGGAAAAGACCATTGGAAAGTTATTGTGTTGCAACCCTTGAGGCCATACATGACTGGTGCACTGGTTGAAACAGTCAAAAAGAAGGACAAGTGAACACTGGGGAATGAGGATCCAACACCCCTCCCATAACCAGATATATAACAATATATAACAATAACCAGAACTGACACGATAAACTCCTGGCTCAAAGCAAAGCCAAGTACAGGGCAGCGCCATGAAGCACTCTTGCCAAAATAGGATAGGTTCGAGCAAATGCAGTTGTTTGAGTTCAATTCTAGTTTACAGGAAATACTGGGAGTGGAGGCACCAGTTAAATGACACCATGAAGAAGAGATAAGTCTTAAAAGTAGAACATTCTCCAGACAACTCACCAAGTTTCTGCAATAAGCCAAAGGTACTTTTATAGAGGGGGGCAAGAGGAACTAGGACTGCTTGTGATTTAAGAGGCTGCAGAAAAATAACAACTAAACTCCATATGTGGAGGTTAGCTGGTTTACCAATTTTACAAACTAACTGCTAAAAGAGATTTTCAAAATAATGAAGGAAAACTACATATGTTCTGTGTGTTAGATGATAGCAAAGAATCACTGTTAAGTTTAAATGTGATCACCCGTTACTCTGTTTGAAAATGGCTGTGTCTGTTTGTTTTAGAGATCCACACCCAGAGTAGAGAGAGGCAAATTACTGAGGTCAGGGATTGAGTTTAAACACATCAGCCAAAAGGAAAAAGCACAAGAAAAATGGACAAGAAAGGAAAGAGAGAGAAGGGAAGGAAAGTGGGAGAAAGAAAATTAAGGAAGAGGGTCTCCCTGGTGGCACAACAGGTTAAGCACAGCACTGTGGAGCTGTCAGCAGCTGCGGTGCGAGTTCGATGCCCAGCCGGGGAGAATCCCACATGGCGCGGCAGACCTCTCCTGCCTCACCCGCTGCTCCCCTCAGCAGTGTATTTCCATCGCTCTGCCTGTTCTGCTCCCCATTCTGTCTCTGGTGAACCCTCTCATGGCTGCACACCTCTGGCCTGCACCCCAGCTTGTATGCAAAAATAAATAAATCTTTAACAAAAAAAAAGAAAATTGAGGAAGAGCAAAAGCTGATAAAATCTTAAGCACTAACTCTGGGTAATGAGAATATGAAGCCATGAAGCTGTCTTTATCATGTTTATCCCTGTAATAAAATGTCTGATTATTACCACCAGGGGTCCTCTTCACTGAGTTCCCACGGTGACACAGGGGCCTTGCTGCTGTCACCCCTGCTGGCCTGGGGAGGGGGTGCCTCCTCGGCACTGACAGACTCATGGGCCACAGCCCGCCCCTCTTTACTGTCTGACCCAGGTAGACCAGGCAGCTCTTTGGGCCCAGGCAGCGCTGTAACCTGAAACAGGCAGATGGGCATATTGGGGAGAGGGCAGCAGGCTGGGGCCCGGTAGGAGGACTCCAACAGCAGAGTCTTAGAGGTCCACAGGGATCACTTAGAATCCTAAGCGAAAGCTGAACACCAAAGGTGAGCTCAGAGCCTCTGGGGGTATTCAGGGAAAAGGGGTGGGGGGGAGAGCAGGCATGGGCGCATTCTCAGAGAGGCCAGCCTGCCCCTGAGACACCCAGGTCCTGGAACCCTGAAAACCCTGCTCTGTCACCCCTTGCCTGTCGGTGAGAGGCGAGGAACTTGAGGCATGGCTCAGTTTAATTCAACTTAGCATCATCCATTTAGGTGGGAATAAGGTTATCAAGCCCTTTGTGGGGGATTCAGAGGTGGGGCTGCCCACTACTGGCACTGCCAGACAAACCTACCTGTCAGGAGGCCTGAGGTGAGGGAAGGGGCCGGGCAAAGACCCCTCCTGGTGAGGCAGCAGGGGCGGGAGGTCAGGACTCAGTCACAGTCTGACCCGCTGCTGCCCTGCCCAGGGCTAGTGGGGCCCAGTGCCCTCAGCAATATGAGGAGACAGACGGTGGGGTGAGGAGGCCGGGAGAAGCACAGTGTATTTCCTGGGGGTGAGTCTGTGGCTGCATCGGCTGCAAGGGGCAGACTGCAGCTGGAGGCCTGGGCAGGGCTCAGGCTGGAAGAACAGCGAGGTGAAGTGAGAACGGGTGGGCTGGACAAAGAGGCCACAGCCTCCCTGCAGCCTGCTTCACCTGCGCCTCCACCTCACAGGGCCACAGCTGATTCAGCAGGGGTAGGCTCAGGCCCCCGACCTCGTTATAAGCTGTGCTTGAGAGGCATGGGGCCGGACTGGGCACTTGGCAAGCCTGGGCTCCAAACCTTACTCTGCAACCTCTTAGTCCTGTGACAGTGAGTACACAAGGAGCCATCCATCCTTTCTGCAACTCCCAGTGGGTCAGCCTCTGCCCTCCTGACCCTAGCTCTTACCCTGAGGGAGGACCCTGGGTCCTCCACTGTCCTGGATTCTGCATTCCGGATTCTGGATTCTGGGGTAGCACCACTTACACTGGAACCTTCCTTGGGAAATGCTGCTGAGGGTGACAATGTGCGAGACCTTGGGAGTGACCCAGCCTCGCGGGGGAGCATCCCGCCACATCGGCTCACTGTCACATCCACTCACTGTCAGCCTGTACTCCAGTCGGCCCCTCGGTCACGTGGCAGGTGTCCCATTCACCCAGACCTGGTGCCTGGGGACTGCCGGGAGGGCCCTCTGCCTAAAGCCACTCTGGGGGCTCATGTCAGAGGCACTGTTCGAGACATGTTTTACTGCAGCGCTGCAAACTTGTGTGGGACTATAGTCCCCCCAGAAGGGATTATACGAATGGGCTGATTTTCAGTCTTGTATCTAAAGAAATAGATCCACTTGGAGAATAGAACCAGTTACCACTGATATTTATAAACTCATCCCATTGCACCTTGGTGATGTCCAGCGCCTTGTGACTCAGGGACTCTAGGATGCTAGTACCTCCTGGCTGCTGGCCCACAGAAGCAAGGAACTGGGGGTGGGGAGAGCTTTGGGCCCTCCATGAACCATTCCTGGGAGGACAGAGCAGCATTTGAAAACAGAGGAAGGAAAGTTTAGTGTGCGATGTGGAAGGCAAGAACAGAAAGAACGAAGAAGGTGGGGAGAGGAGAACAGCGGGGTTGGGCTGAGTGGCGCTGATGGCAGGGAGCCGTGGTGGGGCATGGCGGAGAACACTGGCCGCCCGGGCAGCTCAACAGCTTGACCAGGTGCTGTCATGGGCCAGGCCCAGAGGCTGTCTTTGCAACAACCACACCACCTGACCCTCACTTTCCACCCACTTGGCTCAGCCTCTCCACTCCTGGTGATCTCTCCAGGTCAGCCTCGGTGCCACCACCCCTGAGCTGGGCTGCAAGAAGCCAGTAAGAGCTCACAGACCCCCCCTGCTGCAGCCCGTGAGAAGGGGTTGGCTCCTCATCCCCCACTGTACTCGCTGGCCTAGGGCTGGGAACTTCTCTGGTTCTTTGCTGTTCCTTGAAGTGTTTTTACAGCCAGTTTCCAAGTGATTTTCACAATCTTTTGCTCCACTACTAGGGGTGTGGTCCAGTTGGTGATATGTGGGATGTGGGTGGTTCCCCATGCTGGGCTCCTACTTTTGGGGTGAGGAGTAGGTGGTGAGATTCTGATCAGTCCTGCTCCCTATCATCCCTCCCTCTTAAGTCTTTGAGACCCCTGGCTCTGCAGACTCTAGGGCCCAGGTATCTGCAGGACAAAGAAGCGCCATCAGACACGCTCCATCTTGGGGGACTGACCCCAGCTCCCAGATCAAGGAAGGGAGGGGCGTGGGGCATAGAAGTTCCTTCCCCTGAGGGATCCAAGCAGGAAGTGATGGGCAGAGTGGGCAGGACAAGGGGTCTTCAGAGGGCAGCTTCCATGTACCCCTGCTCCATAGGCACCACCCACTGCTAACCAATTATAATAAAACGGATAATTGTCATAATCTGTGGCCTGCTCTGAGTGAGTAAACTCCACGAGCTTCTCCAGTGTGGACATCCACACCATCCAGTCCTATCCCAGACATCCTACTCCCCAAGCTGGACCACCTGCCCAACCTCCCGCCTCTCTTCCTTCCCCGCCCAGCTCCAAAAGCAGAGACCTTCGTCCTGTACCCAGAGCCAACCCTCCCCTATCAGCCCCTACCGCGCAGCCAACTGTCACCCAGTGCTGGCTTAGGACTGCCCTGGAACCTCATTTCATCAAGACCACAGGCTCATGAAGAAATGGAACCCATTAGGGCTTGTTCAGAGTTCACAGGCAGAAGCAGCTCAGGCACAAAACCAGTCTCAGGGAGGTCTCAGCCAGAAGTCTGGGCCTCTGAGTCTGGGTTTCCTCAGGGTAAAACAGCCCCTTACCCTGGGAAGTGCCCAGCACCAGGGCTGGGCACATCCTCACACTCTATTTCAGAAGCTTCCCTGGGTCTGCCCTGCCTAACCCCAGCACCTGGGGCAAGTGCTATACTCCTCCCCAGTCCTAGGTGGAGATCTGGGGTGGGGGGGATGCCCCAGTGCCCCAGCTGTGCCTGGGATCCAGGCCACACCCAGATGGAATGGAGGCTCCATGCCATTCATTCAGGAAGGCTCTGGGTACCAGGGGCTTTCTGGGCCAGGCAGGGAAGGTCAGGGGAGGGGCCATGAAAAACAGATGGCCTTGGTGGGGGTGGGAAAACAGTCTTCACTAATAAACCCCTCAGAAAGCGCCCCCTCTCCCAGCCCCCTCAGTTTCTGGGTGAGCCAGCCTCCTCCATGGAAGCTACTCTTTGTTAACAGTGTTGCCATGGTAACGGGATCCAGAGAGCACTCTCTTCAAGGTAGAGTCTGAGGGTGACACTTGGAGAAACGGAAGTGGTGGTGACAACAAGGGGGGGCCCACCCTCCAACCCCAGCCCCACACTGCTCTCTGAACAGGCTCCCAGACACCCCCCTTGCCTGTCCCAGAGCCTGTCCGTCCGTCCTCCCCTCTTCTCCCTGAAGGGCCCAGCAACATAGCCTAGGCCAGGTGCTCCCAGCATGTGCTCCCAGAAGCAGATCTGTGCCTTCTGCCCCACGCTGAGCAGCGGCCCACAGAAGCCCACACATGTGCCACGCATGTCTCCTGACACTGGAGGTGAGAGTCCAGCTGGGCCAACAGGCCAGGGGAGGCTACTCTGAGGACCACAGACAGACCATCACATGGGCAGCGTGCCCCAGAGGCCAGGGAACCCCGCCAGCGCCCTGCAGCATGGGACACCCCTGAGGAAGGCCGGGAGCCCAGTAGGCGGGGAGGGGGAATCCTACGTGGGAGCGGAAGGCTCCATGCACCTTTACAAAGAGGTTAGAAATGTCACCTGGCTGTGGTGTGGGGAACGGGTCAGGAGAAGGTTAATGCTGTCTGGGCTAGAGGGGGCAGGTGGAGGAGGTGGAAGAGAGGTGTGGGGCAGGTGGCAGGACTGTCTGTTGACTCAGTCAAGGCAAGGGGCCTCCTGGCAGACATCCAAGGAGGACCCTAGCTGTCTCACCTGCTCAGGTGGGGAACCTCGGGGCAAGCGAAGTTTGGAAATGCGCTGATGGTGGACAGGCTGCCCACGGTCACCTGGGAGGCATCAGGGCTTGATGCTGACAGAGCCCAGGGGACAGACTAGGTTGATACCAGCTGGGATGGAGCAGCACCAAGAGGAAACAGAATCTGTGGTTGGGGAGGAGAGGGTATGCGTCCAGGTCTGGAAGAAGGGGGACACTGAGTATCCCAGGAGAGAAGGGGGGCTTTAGGGAGACCGGAGGCATGAAGGCCCAGGAGTAGGCCTGCAGAGATGGGGGCACTGAATGCCTGGGGGCAGGAGACTCCGGTCAGCTGAAGCCCGTTCCCTGCAGCGAAGGAGGCGTGCCAGATTGGGGTGGGCTGGAGTGAGTGGGAAGTGAGGATGCGGAGTGAGCAAGCAGCAAACACCGCTTCCAAGTCAGCCTGCGCAAGGGAGGGGGAGAAGGGTGGAAAAATAGCTGCAGGCGGAGACAGCTGAGAAGGGTTTGTTGTGTTAAAGCTGGAGAAGCTTTATGCAAACAACTTCACCTCTGAGGCCATCACCTGTCAACCAGGGCAGTGACAGCCCACCTGAGCAGAAGTAATGTAGGAGCTAGACAAATGGTCCAATGCCCCCGAGTGCCCGACGCCGAACCCCCGGACTGGCTCCCTGCCTCAGGGAGCTCACCCTATGTGTCCCACATGCGAAATGGGGTGCTCTCCTTCGAAGAGCCCTCCTTGAGCTGCTCTCCCTGAACTCACCCTGCACCAGACAGAACCCGCAGCCTATTCAGAAGCAGGGTCTGATCTCCTGCCCCCTGTCTCCAGCTCCATGGCCGCTGGTGGTGGGGAGGGGGACAAGAGCTTCTTCCCCCAGTGCTGTGTCCATGTGCTGGTGCCATCGCGCTGACCTTGACGATCTGCCCTGTCAGATACATAAGGGGAAGGAACGCTTCCCAGGCAGGACAGAGAGTGTTCAGATCTTTGAGGTCAGTGGACTGTCCACCCTCTGGCAGGGACCGCC
Source organism: Scalopus aquaticus (assembly GCA_004024925.1). Classification (NCBI taxonomy): domain Eukaryota; kingdom Metazoa; phylum Chordata; class Mammalia; order Eulipotyphla; family Talpidae; genus Scalopus; species Scalopus aquaticus. The sequence goes on from PVIJ01006601.1 coordinate 65,445, forward strand.
ACAGCCAGCACCCACAGAGCTGGAGGGCATTGGTATGGACCCTAACACTTCCACAAGCCTCTCTCTGTGGGGCCTGAGGTCCTCCGTGGCCCAGGGTGGCCTCTGAGAGGCCAGGTCACACAGGGTGTGGGGGTTTCCCATGACACAGCCGGGGTGGCATTTTCTGATGACCTTCCCAACCCCTGCTCCAGGGTTGCTAGACTGCAACTTCCTGTTGTCCCCACGGGGGACATTCTGGATCCACAATAGGCAGCCAACTCTGTGCCAGGACAGGGCTTCCCTTGCATTGACTCTCTGACCCATACCCACAGCCCTGGGCTCTGTGCCCAGAAAGAGGTGGGAAGGGCATACACTGTGAAAAGAAGGCAGTGTCCTCCTGAGACCCCCACAGGTGAGGAAGCCCTGACAGGTGATCAGAGGGTGTCAGAGCCCCTTCCCCCATGGCATGGGCAGCTCCCCCACGATGCCACTTAAGTACTCTGTGATCTGGACCTTAGTCCCTGCCTACCCCCTCATACTCTCCTGGAAGACATGTTGCTAAGTAAACACTAATCCACGGGAGGGAGGGAGGCAAGTGAGGGCAAAGGAATGGAGAAGCAGCCTGGAGTGGGTGGGAGTTACAAGAGGCAGATTTCTGCTCAGCATTTGGAAGCTCTCGGAGAAAAACAGTCAGAGCAGATCAGGGTTGAAGCAGATGGCCTTGGGAGGGAGAGAGGGAAGGTAGGAGGAGTCCCAGCAGGGGGCCCAGGTGAGACTGGGAGTCACACTGAGCCAGGGCCTGGTCAGGCCCTGAGGCGCATCCCCACCCTTCTCCCCAGCCCCTGACCCTGGGACCCACCCCCAGCAGGCTCTGTAGAGAAACCCAGCGGGCCCTCTTCCGGACTGGGTCCCGGGGAGACACACCTACAACCAACTTGCCCACCTCCCCCACGGCAGTGATTAGACCACAAAGCCCTTTCACCCCAAACTTGAACCTTCACTTGGCCTGTTTGACAAATTTGCCTTCTGCTTGAGGTAGAAGATCAACCAAAGTCACTCCAGTCCTGCCCCTTTGGCCCATATTCTACCAGTGGCAGGTGCACTCGGCCACACCTGAGCATCCCAGCTTCCAACTGCTCCCTCGAGGACCAGGGGTCTGTCCCTTGCCTGTCCAGATGGAGATGGGTCCAGACCCCTCCCACTGCCTGGGGGCCACTTGTGCTGGGGAGGCCCTCCCCTCTCACCTGGGCCTACCAGCCACTGGCTTCACTCAGGCCTGCCCAGTACAAATGCTGGTGAAGCCTGGCATTTCTCCCTCCTCCCCCTCTGCCTGCAGTTGCTAAGTTACACCAAAAACCCTTTGCGCTGTGTGAACTGTTCCATTTCCACAATTTGCCAGGTGGCAGGAAGCCATCAGGCTGGCAGTACAAGGATGCCTCCCAGGGAAAAACAAACTTGCTGGCCGGCTTTCCAGCCCCACAGCATACCTGAGGACACCTGTGTGTGCTCCCCAACCCAGGAGCCATGTCCAAGAGTACACAGTTTATGCCCTAGGAGGGTTCATCAAATGGGTCCACACTACTCACTCCTTTTTCAGGATCAGGACCTGCAGTGTTTGCTGTAACCCCCCACCCAGGCCCATGACCACCCAGAAGATTATTGGGTCAACATGAGCTGATATCCTCCCCTTACTCCATTCTGGATCCCCTCCTACTATTCTGGCCTGAGATCTTGAAGTTCCAATGCAACACATCCCTTTATGTTGAGGTGGTGTTGGGGGTGGCTAGGGGATGCACTAATAAGTCACAAAACCACGGTGTCTTTCTACAAATGGGGAAATGAGTCTTGTGGTACCTTACAATCTGCCCACAGTTCAGAAGTCAAGGCCTGTGATCTCCCAGTTCGCTGGCTCTCTGCTTATAACAGGAGGTACTGCATTGCTCCTGACCTTCTATCTGGGCAGGGAAGGGCCTGGGCCCAGGACAGGCTGGGATGGACAAGGCTGTTTCTAGAGAGAGGCAGGAGACCCCTGAAGGGCAGAGCAGACTACTACCTCTGTGAAATACCTCTGTGAAGTAACTCTGCATACCACCCTGTCTCTGTATGTTCTGGGCTCCCAGAGAATGTGGCCAATTGGGCTTTACCCTTGCTCCAAAGGATGGGAGAACATTGACATGGGTCGCTGGGTGAACCAAATGGGACTCACAGCTCTAAGCAGGAAGGAGGAAGTCCCTGCCATCACAGTTCAGCCCCTAGACAGTTCCCAAGAAGCAGGCAGCCTCCCAGCAAATAGCCACCAGCTAAGGTGCTCAGAAGCTGCTAGAGATGCAGGGAACTGCACCTGTCACTTGTCTCTCCCTGAGAGCAGCAGCACACCCCCCAGCCCCTCTCCCCACCCCCACCCCCCCAACCCCCGCCCACACCAGAACCAGTTGCACCTGCAAGGACTGGGGCAAAGAGCACGGTCCTTCAAATGACCCTTGGCCATGGTGCAGAGGGGGCATCTTGCCCTGGCCCTCTCCAAATGCTGAGTTCACGCCCCAATTCTCACCAAACAGCAAGGACTGGAGATGCCACCGCGGGGCCCCGGAATGCATACAAGCAAATGGAAACTTCCAACTGCGCAGCCATGCGCTCTTCAGATTCCCCAGCCCCCACCCCTATGCCAGGACCCCGGAGCCGGGGCCGGCGCCCACGTCCGCCAGCCTACAGCGCTCTCGCCACGCCTAGGGCCGAATCACCCTGTGCCCAGCAGGGGCGAAGAACGGGGAATTGCGGGGCGGATGAGGTCCTGGAGCAGTCCAGCCCAGGGCGGAGTTCTCCGCAACTACGAGCTGGGCTCCCGCACGCCCTTCTCCGCGTGCGTCCCCCGATCTGTACCAGGCATCCTCTCCCCAGCCCCACGACGGCATCCCGGGCGGGACCGTGGACCCGCGCACGCCCTGCCCTGCCAGCGCCAGCGATCAGAGGGGACAGCCCGCAGGAAAGAGGGAGGGAGGAACCGAGGAACTAAGGATCCCAAGCAGCTGCCTACCTTGGTCCGGGCCAGTGTAGCTCCCGGGCAGCCCTCGCGCCACAGTCGGGCCCCGAGCAGCGCGCGGCCGGCGCCGGCGGCGGCTCATGCTCGGTGCCCCGGCCCGCGGCACCCGCCCACCCGCAGCCGCCCCCGCGCTGCGCCAGCTGCGGGCAGAGCAGCTCCCTCCGCAGCCGGCGCCTGGGAGCGCGAGCGAGCGAGCGCGGAGCGAGCACGGAGCGGGCACGGAGCGGGCACGGAGCGGGCGGGCACGGAGCGGGCGGGCACGAGAGCTGAGGGGAGGCGGGGGAAAGAACGGGCACGGGGCTAGGGTGCGGGGCGGGCGCCCAAAGAAAGAGGACTCCCGGCAGGGCGCAGGAGGAGAGATGCGAGGCAGCCGCTCAGAGAGGGAAAAAAACGCCCAGCAAAGGCGCAAGGAGAGCGCTCCGCCAGGGCGCAAGGCACAGGGCGGACCAGGGTTGCGGGATTAAGGAAGGCAGGCAAGGGGAGAAAGCTGGCCAGGCGCTGATTTTTAAAATGGTAAGACAACAACCCCAAAAGTGATGTGGCTCCCTCATGTAAAAGACCCCAGGGGAGCTCCCGAGAGTTACCAACATTTTTGTCAGTGTTATCCGACGGTGAAAGCGCTCCCGTGGGCAAAACTGGTCCCTTTGTTCATTCCCTTTAACCGTCACAACCATCCTGTAGGGTTGATGTTAGTTTTGTTCCCACTGGACAGATAAGTAAATTGTTATTCAGAGAAGCGGAATGACCCTGCAGGATCTGTCACTGGTAAGTGACAGAACAAGGGTCCAAAACCACATGAGCGATCCCATAGTCCCCATTTTCCCCCAAAACCACGAAAGGGAGGATGCAAGTCTTTTGGCTCCCGGCGAAGCCTATCTCTCTAAGGGACATCCCTGTTCTCTGACAGTAGTCCCCAGGTTCAGGAGTGACTCTTGCACTCCTATAAATGTGGAACAGGTCTGGGGCCCAGAAGCCTGCAGGGTGGAGGGTCTGAGTGAATGAATAGGAAAGTGCCCATAGCATCCCTCGGAGAGGCTGAGAACCTTTCTTATTCATTCAATAAGTGTCATTAAACAACTGCTGTATGCCAGGTGCTCTTCTGGACTCTGTACAGACATGAAGGCCCTTCTCTGACTGAGTTTGCATTCTGGTAGGAAGTAGACAGTAAATAAAGATACAAGAAAATATTTAATATTTTGATGTACACGCTCTGTTAAAAAAAAAAAAAAACCTGGCAAGAAGAGGGGATAGGAATGCAATCTGTGGAGTTACTTTCTTTTGAAAGTCAGCGCTGAAGGGGTGAATTTTGAACAAAGACTGGACTGAGACAATCTGGAGTGAACATTGAGGCAAAGGGAGGAGCAAGTGTAAAATGCCCTGAGATGGATGTGTGCCTTGAGCAACACACTCAAGCAATAACAAGGAGGCCAGAGTAGTATGAAAACTAGTGAGAGTGGGATAGCAAGATTCCAGATTGCCAGTGTCACCAAATCACAGGGCCTGGTTGGACATCTGCCCACTGTGGCTTTGATGCAGAGGGAACTGCAAAGCTGCAGAGGGTTTTGTAGCATTATAGTATAGTCCTTTTTTACAGAAAAAAAAATTATGTAAAATTTCAAACATTTGCAAAACAAGGAGCTAAGAAATTATAATAAGTCCAGTAGTCCTACTTCAACAATTATCAATAATACATGGCCAATTTTATTTCATCTCCTTCCCCATCCACCACTCCCTCATTATTTGTTTAAGTGAGCAGTTATAACTTTTTGTAAGTATAATATACATGGACAATAGTATACAAGTTATAAATTTGTATTCAGTTTTCAGTGAGAATATTAACAACTTTTTGTACCTACATTTTCACTGTTGGGAGGTTTTCAATCACGGGTTCATTTTCCTTAGTAAATGCAGGAACATTCAGATGATCCACTTCTTTTGTCATTTTTGTTAAATTGCATTTTTAACATATTTTTCCATTTCATCTAAATCGTCTGATTTACTGACAGCTTATTCATAATGACTTCATTTTATCCTCAGATTTGTAAAATCAATAGTTGATGCTCCACTTTTCATTCTGGTTCTGATTGTACTGTCAATTTTATAATTTTTTTCAAAGGAACAGCTTACTTAAATTTTCTCTTGTTTGCCTTCTATTTCATTAATCTCTGCCTTAAAACTTACTATGTCTACATTTCTACTTTGGGGGACTATCCATTTTCCTTTTTTTAGTTTCTTAAGTTGGAAGTGAGCCTTATTGGTTTTCAACTTTTTTTCCTACTAAATGCATTTAAAGTTATAAAATTTCCTTTTAAGCACTCTTTTACTAGCTCACAAATTTTTAATTCCTTTTTTTTTAAAGACTTATTTTATTTTTGCATACAAGCTGGGGTGCAGGCCAGAGGCGTGGGACGGCGAGAGGGTTCACCAGAGACAGAGTGGGGAGCAGAACAGGCAGATCAGAAATACACTGCTGAGGGGAGCAGCGGGTGAGGCAGGAGAGGTCTGCCGCACCATGTGGGATTCTCCCTGGCCTGGCATCGAACTTGCACTGCAGCCGCTGACAGCTCCACAGCGCTGTGCTTAACCCGTTGCGCCACCAGGGAAGCCCTCCTTTTTTTTATTATCATTTGCCTCAAGATATTTTTTAATTTCCATTTTGATTTCTCTTTTGGCTCATGAATTATTTGGAAGTGTGTTGCTTAGTTTCCAAATATTAGGGGATTTTTCTAGTTTCCTTCCTGTTATTGAGTTCCAATTTAATTACATTACAAGCAGAGGATATACTCTGAATGACTTCAGTTCTCTGAAATCTGCTTATATGTTTTCTATGGCCCAGACTATGTTCTATTTTTGGTAAATATTCCCTATGCCTTTGAGGAAAATGCATATTCCATACACACCAGTTATGTCAGGTTGGTTAATTGTGTCCAAATCTATACTGTTACTACTAAGTTGTCTCCTCTTCTATCAGTTCCTAAAACAAACTAGAAACAACCAAAAGTCCTTCAGTGAGTGAATAGATGGACAAATCCTGGTAAATTCCTACAACAGAATTACTACTGAGCAATAATATGAATGATTCTCAAAAGCATAATGTTACACGAAGAAAGTCAGACTGAAAAGGATCCAGGCAGTATGATTCATTTATACGACATTTATAGGACATTTTGGAAAAGGCAAAACTCTAAAGACGGAGAACAGATCAGTGGTCCCCCCACACACACTGGGCATGGTGTGGGGCAGAATTGACCACAGCATGGGGAAAAGCTTAGGGGCCATGTGAATATATCTGTACCTCGATTGTGGTGGTCGCCTGACTCTGCTTCTGTCAAATATTTGTGTGCCAAAAGCAGTGAATTTTACAGCATGTAAATTTTAAAATAATATTTAATCTCTGATATCGTTAGAGGTTTCTGTAACTACCATGCTGCCTCTTTTTGTTCCGCTGTTGTCCACAAGTTTTTGGCTTCCCCCTCTTTTTTGTAATATCTGTTATTATGGGGAAAATCAGGATGATTCTTTGCTGCCAATGAATATATTGCCACTGTCGTCATGACAACAAGAGAAGAGTCTATAGGGTGACAGCGGAAGTGAAGGGCTAAGTAAAAAGCCGTTGAAATAGTCAGGTGATGGCGATGGTGACTTAGATCTGGATAACCGTGCCCATGGTGATGAGAAGTATTCACAACTGCACAGGCACTGCATATTGAGCCAAAAGAGCTTGGATAGGAGAAAAGGGAGGAGCCATCAATCCTTGTGCTCCCAGCACTCCTGCTGGTCTTCTTCCCTGTGCCCAGCTCCATCAGGACTCTTCCAGCAAAGATTTCAAGCAAGGGCTTGCTGTGGTGAGGTGCCTCCCCACCCCCAACCTCCCAGTCTCCTCCTACAGGAACTGAACTGCAAGAGGGTTTTCTAGTTGTGGCCACCATCCAGGATTGAAGGCGGGGCGTGCTTCCCAAAGTGCCTCTGTGTAGCAGGACACTGGTAGTACTTGAATGTTGGTTTATTTTGACTGGTTTAAGAATGAAGGAATCTCCACAGTACACACATCTGCGACTATTCAGCTACCTTCTGTTTCTATTCCCCACTAGACAATGTCTTGCTCTTATGTGCCGCCTTCAAGTCCTCGGACGTGGTCCTGCCATCACAGTGACAGCACCAGTTTCCATCCTTTTACTCCTAGAATCCAGTTTGGTGATTGCAAATCTCTGATTACCCCTACACCAGGTCTTCTGAGAATTTCAGTTTTCTCCCTCCTGACTCATTCACTTGTAACCTTGTTTCCATAGAACAGGCTTCCAATTATTCCCTCACCAATACCTTAGATTTCCTTGCTCCTTTTATCTTTATATCTTCCACCTGGCAAAACTCCAGTAGCAAACAAATCCAACTGTCTTCTCCAAATGTCCCCTGGGGTATCTAAACGCCCCTGGAGGCAATCATACAGCCCTGCTGTCCTCTAAATTCACAATAAATTCATCAGTGGAACTGAGAATTCAACACTGCTCAGCCGTCCTCTGACAGTTCGCTCTTTTTCTTTGTGAACTGTGTCATACCTATGGAAGAGTGAAGGGAATGGATATGTACAATTTCAGAATAATCATCATGAGGATACCCATGGAACTAGCACTTAGGTTAAGATCTAGGGCACTGCCAGTGCGTGAGATGCCCTCATTTGTCTTCTCCCCCAGTCATTGGCCCTTGAAATCTCTCCCTCCCACAGGTCACCATTATCTTGATATTTATTCTACTGCCTCTGTTTAAGTTTTTATCTCTAGTTACATATGTCGGCTTTTGAATTTTTGTGAATGGAACCATACCCTATGTTTTCTACTGTCATTTGCTTGTATTATCAATATTGTTTGTGAGATTCACCATTTTGATAAGTGTAGCTCTAGTTTATTCACATTAACTACTGTTTGGTATTCTGGTAGGTAAATGTACTATAATATATTGATTTATCTACTATTAGGAGATATTTGGGAAATTGACACATTTTTGTTATCATTCGTCTATTCACTGAACAATTATTTCTTGGGTATCTACATGCCAAGCATTGAGACAGAGCAGTGACAGAAACAGATAAAAATTCCTTCCCACAAAGGTATTCTAGGGGTGGGTGACTACAATAAACAGGGAAAAAATAGATCATGTTAAAAGATGCCAAGTGCTAATTAGGAACAAAAATGGGGAAAGAGAAAAAAGTACTAGGATGGTAGTAGCAATTCTATGGTGTTTCTGACTAAGTTAACATCCAAGCAGGACTTGAACAGAGTGGAGATGGTGTCTTTTGGCCATTTGGGGCAAGGTGTTCTAGCAGAGGGAAGATCCACAGCTGGGGTTTCAAACCAGGACCAACACAGAAGGAGCTGTGCAATGCATTTCTGTCACGAACTGCCCAGAGTTAGGCCAGACCTCACAGGTTAAAGACACAGTCCCCTCAAGACTTCCCTCACTTCAGACTCCAGCCACAAGGTCGGGATCCCCAGGCTACCCACACTCTGACTAACTAGCTATACACTTGGAGGTCTCACTCCTCCCTAAAGTTCAACAATGATTCACACAGAGAACTCAGGTAAGCATTGAACTTATGATTATAACCCTACTGTGCACAAATCAGGACCAGCCAAAAGAAGGGTCTCATAGGAAAGGCTCTGGGAGGGTCCAAAGTGCAAAACTAGATCTTCTTCTCATGTAGTCAGGATGAGTTACACCCCCAGAACAACATTGTTGACCAGGGATGTTCATTTGAGCTTCTGTTTCATTACATAGGCATGACGGAATCTTCCATCACCCATGTGGTTCAATCTCCAGCCCCCCGCCAAGCCCCAGCCCTCTAATCCCATGACTGGCCTTTCTGGAATGACCAGCTCCCATGCCGAGTCCATGCAGGAGCTTAGACTCAGACATGATCTGAAGTGTCCAACAAAGACACTCCTACCCCCTCAGGAAATGCCATGGATTTAGAAGCTCTTTCCCAGGAACAGTGCAATACCCTCTGTGCGTGGAGAAGCATATGCATGACCACAAGTAAAAGAATGGGAGCTCAAAATATACTACGGCCAAATCACTTTGAGTATTCCAGTGCCTGTTTCTTGGTGCTGTGGTGCAAGATTTCTTTCAAATGTAGATTGGTTGTGCAACTACCAGGTCACAGGAAATACATATATTTAACTCTTTTGGAAAATACCCACTTTCTTGCTAAAACAATTATATCAATATACACTCCTACCAACAATACAGAGTTCAAATCTGTGGTAGGCAGAAGAATGGCTCACAGACCAAGTCCAAATTCTAGTTCTTGCTCTCTTTGGATATATTTCCTTACATGATAAAAAGAACTTTGCAGTTGTGATTAGTTAAGGATCTTGACATAGCAAAAAATAAAAATAAAAAAGGATCTTGACATGGGGTAAGAGGCAATATAATGACAAGGGCCGTCACATGAGGGATCCAGGAGAGTCAGAGTTGTAGAAGGAGATATGATGAAAGAAGCAGAGTTCAGGAAGAGGAGAGATTTGAAGATGCTATATTGCCAACCTTGAAGATGGTGCAAGGGACAAAAGGTCAAGGAATTCGACCCATAAAAACTAAAAAAGTCATGGAAACAGGTTCTGTCCCACAGCTTCCAAATGGAACCAGCCCTACTAACACCTGGAATTTAGTGAGAGACTGAATTTGGACTTCTGACCTCCAGAACTGTAAGATGTAAACTTATGTGGTTGTTAAGCTACTAAGACTGGTGATTTATTAAGGCAGTAACAGGAAACTAATACATAATCCTTGTCAGTGCTTCATTAAGTATTGACTTTTCAATTTTTGCCAGACTGTTGATTGTGTAGTGCTGTCTCATTGTGCAATTAATTTTCTTTTTATATATTTTTAATTGTTATTTATATCTTTTACATTTTGTATTCCCCTTGGGTAACCCACCACCAATTCACCCGTGATCCATCTCCATGGTCCCTTGTGTTCTTTTCTACTCCATTTTGTGCCCTAATACTCCTCCTATCCCTCACTCCCTGGCTGAGTGTCTCTCTCCTATTTGGTTTCCCTATAGTCCTGTTATAAGTGAAGCCATTCAATATTTTTCTCTTTCTTTCTGGCTTACTTCGCTGAATATGATCCCCTCTAATTTCATCCATGTCGCTGCAAATTGCATGTGTTTATCTTCTTTGAATGCTGAATAGTATTCCACTGTGTATATGTACCACATCTTCTTGATCCAATCATCTATTTTTGGACATCTGGGTTGCTTCCATACCTTTGCTATTGTAAACAGTGCAGCAGTGAACATACAGGTGCATGTGTCCTTTTGGATTAGTGTTTTTGTGTCCTTTGGGTAGATTCCCAAAAGTTGTATTGCTGGGTCGTATGGAAGCTCCATTTTTAGCAGTTTGAGGAATCGCCATACAGCTTTCCATAGTGGTTGGACCAGTTCCTTTTTCTCCACATCCTTTCCAGCATTTGTTGTTGCCTGTATTTTAAATGTGTGCCATCCTCACAGGTGTGAGGTGGTATCTGATTGTAGTTTTGATTTGCATTTCCTTGATTATAAGTGATGTTGAACATTTTTTCATGTACCTGTTGGCCATTTGTACAATTAATTTTCATCCTCTTGATGATGAGTGATATCAAACATCTTTTCACATATCTATTTGAATTTACTCTTTAACAAAATAGATGAGTAAAACCATCTGATATCTGTCTTTCACTTTTTCACTTATTTCATAAGTCAACGTAATCACCTGGAGGTCCATCCTTTTTGTTCCAAATACCACTGTTTATTCTTTCTTCACAGCTGTGTAATAATCTACTAAGTATATGTTCAACAATTTCTTTATCCATTCATCTGTGGACAGCACTTAGCTTGGTTTCACTCATCTGTGGAATATAAATACCAAAAATAAAATTTTATACACAAAGAATAGGAATAAAATTTGAGCTCATCAAAAAGACAATAATGGCTACCAGAGGGATAGAGGAGGGGTTGGAGGAGTGAGGGAGAGAGACAGATGGGGTATGGGCACAGATAGTTTAGTGCATGGGGGGAGAGATAAAAACATGATGAATCTAAGTAGACAGAGAGAGAGAGAGAGAGAAATGGGGCGGTGGGCATGTGGAGAATAGAGATCTAGGTCTATGCTCAACCCCTCCTCACATTACTCCAACAATTAAGTTAAAACTTTCCAGATGGTATAGTAGTTTCCCTGGACTGTACATAGCAGTTACATATAGTTGAGGGTGTAACTTCTCTATCATTAATTAAGTATAATTAGTGTAATTAAAAGGACATTAAAGTTCTCTAAATTTCAAATTTATTATACTGCTTCAGTCCGTCTGAAAAGACCAAGAGAAAATGTGAATAAATGGATGTTAAATTCAGAAGCAAAATACACATTCATCTCATTGAAATATCCAATAAATTTGTATTATGATGTCAACTGTAGCCTTGTTCGCAGGAAGATCCATGCATGTTAGAGCTGAAATGTTTCTAGCTCATAACCTTCACATTTTATTTCCTATAAGTCTGCAGATTATGATCTCTAAACAAAAACAATTTCATAATCAGGGTTAATGGTGTGGGGGATTATGATCAGTAATAAAATTTACATGTAAAAATGAGTTATTTGAGTATTTTGGTTAAAGAATGAGTGGCCTTTTAAAAGGCAATATAGACAAAAGGAAGTAGCTCTGGGATGGATTCAGAAAAATATTTATTATATTACTTAAAAAATTAAAAATAAAATAAAATACCTGCCCAAGTGTTTTTGCACAGCTTTCTATTGGCTATTCTTTTTTTTTAATTGATTTTAAAGTTTTCTGTATATTCTGTTAGGAGAATTAAATGTTTCAAATTAGGTATATAAAATTGTTTGAAAATCTTCCCACTGTATTTTTAATCCTTTTGTCTTGTCTTTTGATAGAATGTGTGGATTTGCAGAATAGAGTCCCATTGATGATTATCTCCCTTTATGGTTTGAGTTTTTTTCTTTACTCCTCTCTAAATTTGCCAAACATTCCCAACCATTTCAATCTTCCATTTCAATCTTCCTTCTCAAACCCAGCTTTCTCTTTTCCTCTCTGTCAGATAATGATTCTCCCTCTTTAGCTCATGAGAATTTCAAAACCATCATGAGAAACTGTCTCAACTCTTACCCTCAGATTTTTACATTTGTCTGCCTCCTTCCCTCACCCCTCCCCTCACAATGAAAGACACAACCCCATTCCCTCCCAGATCACTCTTGCCCTCTGCCTTGGTTGCCATTCCCTTCTATCTCCTCTTTAATAGAGTGCATTCAAATACACCCTATCTCTTCTCTCTCTTCAATGTCCTCATTTTCAAAAATTACCTGGGATCCCCATATGCCTCCTAGGTCCCAACCTGACTTCTCTTCCCATTCAAAGCCAGAATCCTTAGGAGAATTGTCTCCCTCCAACCTGCCTGAACCTCCATGGCATCACAAGAAATACATATTTGGTCTTTGTCCCATCTCCTGACATAGAATACTTAAATGCCTTGGAATTTCCTGAGTAACGGGAGTGTCTATTGTTCTAATGATATGATTCTTGGCAGCCTCCTAGAGAGCTACGGGATGGGGACCTATCACAAGAAAGCCCAAACCTTAACTAGAAGCCTTGAACTTTCAGCCCCCACCCCAGACAATAGTTAGGAGAGAGGGGCTAGAGACTGAGCTAATGACTGATCACGCCAATATTACAAGCCTCCATAAAAATCCCTCTACATGATAGAGTTCAGAGACTTTCCAGGCTGGTGAACACGCTGAGGTGCTGGGAGGGTGGCAGCCCTGGAGAAGCCGTGGCCTCCCCACACTGGCCATAAGCATCTTTTCTACTTGATTGACTCTGAGCTGTATCTTCGATGTATATTAAGCCATTTACAGTAAGTAAGTTGTTTTCCTACGTTCTGTGAGCTGAGTGGGAATAGATCATGAAAACCTTCAATTTATAGCCAAGTTCAACAGCAGTATGGGTAAACTAGGGACCCAATACTTGTAACTAGTATCTGAGGTGAGGGCAGTCTGGTGAGACTGAAGCTTTAACCCCATGGAGTCTGATGTTAACTCTGAGTAGTTAGTGTCAGAACTGAATTGTAGGATACCCAGTTCATATCCAGCAAATTGGAGAATTTGTTGCTGTGAGGAAAAACTTAGAAACTTAGTATCAGAAATGTTGTGAGTAAAAAGAGTTCAACCCCAAACACTAGATGAATAACCTTTTTGCTGAGTTGTCTGAGACTTACTTTCCCTTATGTAACTACAGTGAACTTTCAAACACTCAAATCTGACTGCATCTATCCTTTCCTTAAGAGCTGACATTTATTTTCTGTCACATTTAAGATAAAGAAAAAATTTCATTAATTAACAACAATTTGGAACATTAGACCTATTGCCAAAGCAAAGGCTGTAATATCATGAACTGCAGTAACTTTTCCGTAATTTGCTTGTGGTAACCAGCAAACCTCTCTATGGTACAGACTCATAGACATTCTCTGTCTCCCCACAGAGCATATTAAAACTCAACTCTCTGGGTTGCTGGCCCAAAAAGTAGGGGCTTAGAAGTTGCCACTCAATCTGAACAAGTAAAAAAAAAACCTGAAAAATCAGCAACTCTTCTTAGTTTCCTCTGAGAAGTAAAGTGAAGTCACAAGGTAACCTGTTGTCTCCCACATTAGAGAGCAGGCAAATACAGAGAAGCAGGATTTAATGGCACAGAAACCTTTGCAGTAACCTGTGCTGGGTAGAAAACCTAAACTGTAATTCATAAATTCCTGGAGTTCAGTGTGGGAAAACCTGAATTAAGAATTCCAGAGAATTTTTAAATCAGGGGAACACCACATCATCATGCACCACACTTTTGTGAGTTTTAAATTCAAGGACTCTACCAGGTCCTCACAGTGAATATGAGAGAAAAATCCTCTCGTGCTTTTGGCAGAGAGAAGGAAACAGGAGCCAATTTAAAATACACTAGAGCATTCTGTTCTTAACACAGCCTCCTCTCAAGGGAAACTATTTTACCAGGGTCTAATTGACTGGGCTTTCATCAGAGCCTAGGCTACCTGGGGAAAGGGAAATACCCAACCCCAGTCCCCTCTAGCCATCCTGACCCACCTAAGGGGAGAAAACAACTAAGGAACACCAATGAAGATCAGTCCAGGGATAAAGATTCATCAAAAGACTGAATCATAAGATTCAGTTTCTAATCATAGGATTATAGAACACTTCCTCTTTCCTATACCTTGCCAACCACATTACTGAAGACCTATTTACCAGACTTCCTTTTACTCAATACATCATGTCCAGATGTCAACAAAAAAATTCAAAGTACACTAGAAGATAAAAAAAGCACAGATTGAAGAGATTGAACACATTTCAGAACCAGTTAGATATTCAAAAACATTGGAATTATCAGGCTAGGAACTTATTCTAAGGACTTCTATGTAAATGAGACAGCATGCAGAAACAGATGGATAATATAAGCAGATAGATGGGAATTCTAAGAAAGAATAAAAAAGAAATGCTGGAGATCAAAAATTACTGTAACAGAAATGAAGAATGCCTTTGATGACTGGAAAGAATTTCTGATCTTGATAAAACTTAAAAGCAAAGACAAAAAAAAACTGAAAAAAAGAACAGATTATTCAAAATCTGCAAGACAATTATAAAAGGTATATCATATATGTAATAGTAATACCAGAAGGAGAGGAAAGAGAGAAAGAAACAGAAGCAATAATAACTGAGAATTTTCCCTACATTGCTGTCAGACACCAACCACAGATCTGGGAAGCTCACAGAACATCAATACTAAAACAAATAAACATAGCTTTATGCCTAAACCTACACATATCATACTCACACTTCATATGATAAAAAATGAAGAATAAATATTGAGAGACTAACAGAAAAAAAATCACCTATTGAAACCATGCAAGCAAGAATAGAATGGAGTGAAATATTAAAAAAATGTTCAGAGTGAAAAATCTACCAACCTAGATTTCTGTACCCTGGGAAATTATCCTTCAAAAGAAAAGAAAAAAAGAAAAGACTCAGTAAATAAAAATTAAAAGAATTTATTGCCAGTACACCTGACTTATAAGAAATGTTAAAATGAATTATTCAGAGAGAAAGAAAATTATATAGGTCAGGGACTCTGATCTATGTAAAGAAAGGAATAGTATTGGACAATGAATAAATGGAGGTAAAACACAAATGTTTAGTTTTTTTATTCTTAACTGATCTAACAGATTAACAGCTTATTCCAAACAATAATAGCAACAACGTAGCCCATTATGTGTGCATGTGCGTATACATTATACATGTTTATATATAAGTGAAATGAATGACAACAATGATACAGAGATGGGAGGGAGGAATTAGGAATATTTTCTTATTATAAAGGATTTACTATTCATGAAGTAATATAATGTTTTTTGAATGTGGTCTTGAATTAGATGTTTATGTATAGTGCAATCTCTAGAGCAACCACTAAAAATGTTTTTTAAAAAGTATAAGTAGTGGTGCATCCCTAGTGGCGCAATGGGTTAAGCGCAGCACTATGAAGCTATCCAGAGCCACTGCAGCACAAGTTCGATGCTCTGCCAGGGAGATTCCCATATGGTGCAGCAGACCTCTCCTGCCTCACCCGCTGCTCCCCTCAGCAGTGTACTTCAGTCGATCTGCCTGTTCTGCTCCCCATTCTGTCTCTGGTGAATCCTCTCACCACCCCACACCTCTGGCCTACACCCCAGTTGTATGCATAAATAAATAAATAAAAACGAAAATAAAGTATAAGTAGGGTGCCCTAGAGGTTAAGTCTTAGAGCTATCACCACTGTGGCCTGTGTTCAATCCCCAGCCAGGGAGCTAACCCACATATGGCGAAGCAGATATCTCCTGTCTTGCCCGCTGCCCCCCTTAGCAGTGTATTTCAGTATATATGCCTATCCTATTCTCTACTCTGTCTCTGGTGAATCCTCTCACTCCCTGCACTTCTGGCCTAACCCCAGTTCTTCTACACACAAAAGGTATAAATAATATGCTAAGAAAAAAGAGAAAATATAATTATATAAAATGCTCAAACCTATTAAAAGAAGAAGAAACATGGAAAATTAGAACAGGAACCAAAAAAAAGAACAATAGAAAACAGTTATGGGCCTCCCTGGTGGTGTGAGGGGTTAAGTCTCAGCACTATCAAGCTATCAGGAACCACTGCAGCATGAGTTCAATCCCCAGCCAGAGAGCTGACCCACATGGTGTAGCAGACCTCTCCTGTCTCGCCCACTGCTCCCCTTAGCAGTGTATTTCAGTAGCTCCGCCTGTTCTGCTCCCCACTTTCTCTGGTGAATCCTTTCACCCCCTGCACCTCTAACCCACACCCCCATTCTTGTATGCACAAATAAATAAAAATAAATCTTAAAAAAACAGTTAAAACATAGTATGTATTAATCCAACAATATCAATAACCCCTTTAAATGTCAATTATCTAAATTCACAAGTATAAGAAATTACAGAGTGGATCAAAAAACAAGACTCAATTATATGTTCTCTATAAGCTATTAGTAAATTTGGATTTCTCTCTATATTTTAAATGTGTGTGTGTGTGTGTGTGTGTGTGTGTGTGTGTGTGTGTATTGTCTTACTCACCCAATTTTGGAAACCACTGCTAGTATTTGGAAAATAGTATTTACTGTCTAAGTGCCAGCCCTATGTCGAGTCCAAACTGTATTATTGTATTTAATTCTCACCGATCTGGGAAGTGGATTGTAAGACCCTCACTGATAGATCAAACTGATTCAGAGATAAACAAGTAACCAAGTAACTTTCCTAAGGTCACTCAGTTGTTGAGGTTTAGGGAAAATTCCAGAGGTTTCTGACCCAATCAGGTGTCAGAGTCATTGCTTTTGACCATGTTTGTTATGTTGACCACAGTTGGGGCAGTAGCCCCATTCTTTGCTTAGTGAGATCACTCTAAATGTTGGACAGTAATCAACTACAAACTTTTACTCCACCTTTGCCATGACTCATGGCTCTAATTCCTTCACAGAGTTAGAATGGAATCCAGATATACTCCTAGCTGCCCTTGTTTCTAGCCCCTGGGTTTGCATGGGAGATTGTAATGTGCTCTGCCAATGTTCAGGTCAGCCCTTCTTTCTTTTTGGTCTCGTCGCATCCATTTCTGGAAGGATATCTTGATTATATCAATTTCTGACTTAGCAATGCCACACTTCACCAACTTATAGCATTGATGCATGTTTTCCTCTTTCTATATTCTTTTGTTAGTTATTTCAATGGAAATCTGAAAAAAAAGTTAGAGTTGCATAAAAGTGTAGCCATCTTATGTCTGTTGCATCGAGTAAGAAACTAAATATTTTTCTTGTCTCTAAAGCATGATTATGAGCAAGTTCTCTGAACTGAGGCATATTCTCTCTTTTTCTCTCTCTCCCTCTCCCTCTTCTCCTCTCTTTATCTCATATCTCAGCTACAAGCTTGCCCCTTAAGCTACTGTAATTTTACTATATTAGCAGGGCCAAAACTAACTAAAAGATAGAGGAGGGGGAGGTTCTTCAAAATTCAGAATGCCCCCAGATTTTACTTTCCACCTGGACCCATTCAAATAATGCTGTTTATAAGGCCCTTCCTAGTCAGTTTTCAGTGTGGACTCTCTGGGTCCCCAGAAAGTGGGAAGGAGGCTGAGTGTGAGACCCCAGAGCCCCCCATTCCCACTTCAGTCAAGCAACTATGTGTGTATCTATACTAGAAATATGATGCAAATCTGGATCAGACATTTAAAGATGATATAAATATGATTGAACCAGGAGTGGAGTCCCCCAGGAGATGATGGGAAGTCTAGTCCCATCCGTAGCTGAGGCTAGGATTCAATTTGTCTCCCTGAAGATGTCTAATACTTCCTTTTTGTTTTTTTTCAAAGAAGAATGGGGATTTTTTTTTAAGCTATGTAACCCTAGTTACTTAGGATGACGGTCAAGACCAGTTTCCCTTCATGCTGGAGAGTTTCTACATTTGAAGAGGGAGTTCACTGCAATTGCTTCTACTCCTGCCACCATGGCATGCTGGCACCTGCCCTACAAGCAGTCAACTGTGTGTGCTATGCTAATCCCAAGGCCAAGCAGGACCTCAGTGTCCACTTCAAAGACTGAGGCCTTCCATGTAGCCTCAGGGTTCAGGTACTATGAAGGTTCAGAAACCTGTAGCTGTGTAGCCAAATCCAGCTTTATAAGAGGTTGGAAAACGCACCCTCAGCATTAGGGGTTCTTGGCAGCTAACCACAAGAATGCCAGATGTTTGTCGGCACCAAAGTCAGAGCCTAGGATAAGCACTTAATGAAATTCTTGTATGTCAGACTGTATGAAGGCCCTCCTTATGGATCCCAGGAGGAGTGAGGCTGCAAGTAGGGGTATGCCCAGTGTCCTACAAATACTACAGGCAGATGACAGATGACATCCCCATTTTTGCCATCATAACCAGAGTTATGTAGCTGCACCTTCTGAAATATGATGCATCAGCACACTTCAGAACTCAGAGGCATGAATGATGCCATGAGATGACTGAAAGCTGGACAACCTCCCTGAAGATAGATGTGCATTGAAGCTATGCTCGACCAGGCCTCGTGACAACCCTCTGGCCTTCACTGATTTCCAAGCTCATACTGTTGGCTGGGGTATGCTAAGCTTTCCACGAGCCTTCAGTGTGGGAAAGAAAGTGTCTTATAGACGCACCATTATATAGAGAAAGCCTGAGAGGAGTAGAATCCACTGCAAAGGAAGAATGTACCACTGGGATGAGGCTGCCCAATGCTCCTGCTACAAGTTCCAGCTCAGCTTCTGGGTTGAGTCAAGGTCCATTCAAATTGAAGTTCTCTGTTCCAGCACAGTGGCATCATGCTAGACCTGCTATTCTGGGGGCGTGGGTGGGCTCTCCCACATGGCCACTTCCTGGTCATTCCCTTTCTTATTCTCCTGTGCTATTGAAGGTTAACATGGGGACCTCCTTGGCTATATGATTCTCTTCTTTGTTTTCCCAAAGAGCTCTTAGAGCAAGGGGGTTGCTCAGGGCCAACAGAGCACAGGAGTCTGGGGGATGGGGCTGGTGTCCATAACTAAAAGACCAAAAAATGGAGGCCTTTGGGGACACCCTTGCTAGGGGCAGAGAGGGCTGCCATCCCAGAGGGCTTGGGGGAGATCTCGGTTGATTCCTGTCCCAGCTCTGTCACTCACTGGCTGTTGGGACTTGATCAAGTCCCTGTGGCCTCCAAACAGCAGTTTCCCCAATCAGGAAAATGGAGTAAACTGAGATCACCTCTGCAGATAAAGTGTGAGTTAACATTTGGAAAACACCAGAAAAATGCCTGACATGTGGCAGTGATCAATAGAGGCGAACAGAGTACATACACACACACACACACACACACACACACACACACACACACACACACACCCCTCCCATAACATGTTTAACTAGTCCAGCAGGGCAAACTCTCAGAGTCTGAGTTTTGAATAATAGAAACATTTGTTTGACAGTGATAAATACCTGGAGAGTATTTCACAGGAAGAGTAGTTGATGCTCTCCCTCCCACATAGCACATTAGGTCTTCCTGGGAGGGGAGATGGTTGGTCCTGGAGGAGGAAAGACATGGAGCACCATATGCTGTGCCTTCTGCTTGTCTTCTGGGCTCCTGACCCAGCACTGGTCAGGAAACTGACGGTCTCTGGATGCCCCCTTCCTATTCCTCTTTTCTCCCTCCTTCCTTCACTAGAAAGAGGAAAACCACATGCGGAGAGAGTTGTGTTCTCCTAATTGAGGGAGAAAGTTGAGCACTCTTGTCTTTCTGGAGGTTGATGTATTTGTCAAAAATCAACTTCTGTCCCTCCTCACAGAGTAAATGACTCATTTCTCATTTGGACAAAAAGCTCTAATGCATATAAAGAGTCTTACGTGAGTGCTGCTGCTAATAGTGTTTGCTTTTCATCTAAACAGATCATAAGTGATTAGAAAGTTTTATCCATCCTTCCGATTTATCTGCTTTTAAATGTCAGTTTCAAAGACACAGACAAGGACCCATAAGTTAAAGACTCCTAAGGGAGAGGAGAAGGGTGTATGAAAGAGCCAGGACTGGACCGTGTTGCTACACCCCCAATGCACACTGCTGTGCCCTCTTGCTGAATGAATGAATGAGTGAGTCAATGAACGAATGATGAATGGAGAAAGCGGAAATGGGAAATGCAAGCAAGAACACATGTTCCCATCACTGTGTGTCCCCTACCTGACCAGCCCTTCTCAGTCAGAAGGCAGACTCAGCCTTGTCTCCAGTGCTCCGGATGAGTCCGTGTAGTGGGGAATGACTGGGGTTGATGTGCTACAGCACACTCAGTGGCTAGTAAAATGGAAAAAAATAACTGAGCGGAGAGGAGACAGTCAAAGGAAAAAAAGATTCCTTTAAAAGACTGGGAAAAAAACATAAATAAATATGGGGAAAGAAAGAATAAAACCGACTCCTGAAGGGGACAGTGTTTCTATGTGGGCATTCCTGTGTGCTGGCCCGTGAGTATGCACGTCTGTGTGGGTGCACACACGTGACCTGATGTAGGGGTGTGTATGTATGTGAGCAATGCATAAACTGAGCATTAGCATCAATCATATGGCCACCACCAGAGGCTAGGGCATGCATCACATGGGCACTGCCAGCAATCATATTGGACTAGGGGCTGCACTAATAGTCTCTCTTTAAGTCTACCCCCTTTGTAAAGATTCTATCTCCAAATAAAGGCACATTCTGAGGTACCAGGTTGTAAATTTGGGGGAAATACAATTCAACCCATAATAAATTTAATTTATAGTTACATCAAAAATAATAAAATATTTATGAACAAATTTAACACAAGTGCAAGACTTGTACATTGAAAGCTACATATATGTGTGTGTGTGTGTGTGTGTGTATATATAATTGGAAGAAACAAATCAGACTTGAATAAATGGAAAGGAATTCTTTTTTAAAAAAACAAGATTTATTTTATTTATTTATACATACAAGAACTGGGGTCTAGGCCAGAGGTATGGGGGGGGGGTGAGAGGATTCACCAGAGACAGAGTGGGGAGCAGAACAGGCAGATCTACTGAAATACACTGCCGAGGGGAGCAGCAGGTGAGACAGGAGAGGTCGCTGCACCGCGTGGGAAGCTCCCTGGCTGGGGATCGAACTCGTGCTGCAGTGGCTGGTGATAGCTTGACAGTGCTGAGACTTTAACACCTGTGCCACCAGGGAAACCTAGGAAAGGCATTCTTTATTCATGATTGTAAGTCTTAATATTGTTAAAATGACAGTACTCCCCAAACAGATCTATGGATTCAAAGCAATAGCTATCAAAATCCCAGATGGATTTGTTGAAGAAATTGACAAGCTGATCCTAAAATTTCATGAAAATTCGAGGAACCCAAAATAGATAAGACAATCTAAAAGAAGAATAGTAAAATTGGAGGAATCACACTTCCCAATTTCAAAACTTACTTCAAAGTTCTAGGAATAGACTGTGTGTTACTGACACAAGCAGACTCTTCTTTTCCAAATCTACTACCCTGAGAATGCCAAGGGCATCATGCCCCACCACTGCTCCATGCGGGCCTGTAAGCAGAGAATCAAACCCTCACACAGACACTGGCAGTACCTGCTGATGGCAGCCGAGACCTATGAGACCGTTGTCTTCAAGGTGCCCAGCAGGGAGATTGACAAGTCCAAAGGCAAATTTTGCATTCACTGGAACCAAGAAACCAAGCAGTTCTTCCTGCAGTTCCACTTTAAGGTGGAGAAGCCCTCAGAACCTCCAAGCCTTCCAGTCAGGCCTTCTGGAATGAAGTGGCCCCCACTTCCTTCCTCCCTTCACCTGAGTATCTGCCTCCAGCCCCACCAGGAGGCCCTCCACTGCCACCCATGCCTCCCAGTGGGCCTGCCCTGTGGGGACCCCAGGCCCTCCCCAGCTCCTGGTGTCCACCTCCGGCTCCATTAGTCCATCCACCAAAATCTGGGATCCATCCTCCTGCTCCTGGGACTCACCCCCCAGCACCAGTGGTCCACCAACCAACTTCTAGGGTCCACTCCCCTGCTCCTAGTGTCCTTCCTCCAGCCCTGATGTGCATCCACCAGCCCCAGGGACCCACCTCCAGCCTCCTGGAGTTCATCCCTCAAACTCTGGATCCACCCCCCCAACCCCCATGTCCTAATGCTGAAGCCCCCACTGCCCCCCAAAGACCCTGGGAATACACTCCCCCCAACTGAAATACTCCTTTTCCCTGCCCCCAGCAAGGCTGTTTTTTTTCCCTGTGTTTTTCCACTGAGCAAGTGTTGGTGCCTCAGAGCCTATTAAAGTCTCCCTGCAATAAATAAATAAATAAATAGTTTTATACTTCAAAAGACATCAATAAGAAAATTAAAAAGCAAGGCACAAACTGGGAGAACATATTTGAAAATCAGATATCTGATAAAAGACTTGTGTCCAGAATATATAAAGATAGCTTATGAATTAGTATTTACTTTATTGGCTATTGTTTTATTAACAATACCTAATAAACAATAAACTAATAAACAATACCTTTGACAAGATACTGCACCAAAGAATATGTAGGAATGACTAATAAACAGATGAAAATATGTTCATCATAATTAGTTTCTAGGGATATGCAAAGTTAACTACAATGAGATATTTCTCAACCATTAGAGTGGTTGCATTCAAAAAGACTAACCATAACAACAGTTGGTGATAATGTGGGAAAACTGAAATGCCCCTACATTGCTGGTGAAATATAAGTAATACACCTACTTTGGAAAACATTTTGTAAGTTTCTTTTGACAGTAAACACAAATTTACCATGTGATCTATGCATTTCCACTCATGGGTAGCTACCAAGAGAAATGAAAACTTATTTCCACACGAAAATGTGTGTGTAAATGTTTACACAGCAACATTACTCACAATAGCCAAAATAGTGGAAATAACCCAATTGTCCATCAGCTGGTGACCTGAAAAACAAAATCCAGTATATCTATACAAAGAAATATTATTTGGCAACAAAAAGTAATGAAGTACTGATAGATGTTGCAACACAGATAAATCTTAAAAATATTTGTTAAATGAGAGAAACCAGAAGCATAAGACCACATATGATATGACTCAATTTTTATGAAATGTCCAGAAAAGTCAAATAAATAGAAAGTAGATTAGTGACTGCATAGGGCTTGGAGTAGTAATAGAGATTTATTGCAGAGGGACTTAAAGGATCTTCTTGAGGTGATGGAAATGTTTGGAAGTGGATTGTGGTAATGGTTATACAACTCTGAAAATTTACTAAAAGTCATTGATCCATACTCACAAAATGAGTGAATTTTATGATACATAAATTATAACTCAATGAAACTCTTAAACTCCCCCTATACACACACACATTCACATGTCTAGTGACATCTCGGTAAAAATTCATACTTCCAAAAATAAAAAGAGACATGAAAACTTTCAGATATTTGAAATAAAAAAGAGATTTCATCCAAAAGAACAAGAAAGAAATGTTCTTAAAATTTCTTCTTGTAAAGATGTACGCAAACTTTCTGGAACAGTACTCTCAAATTCCTGAATGAAAATAATTTTAAATATAGTTTTCTTTTTACATAGAAATAGTTATTTAATGAATTTTTTTAAGTTTTCAGACATTTACACATTTATAATTTTTAGTACCCACAAACTGTGGGCTTTATGAATAGATGTAGCAGAATGCAAAACAGATATAGGAGGAAGAAAAATAATACAAGAAGTTATGGTGAACAGAAAGCAAATAATGCTAACTTGAAATAAGTGCAAATTATACTATACATACAATAACAACTAGAAAAAACACTAACTTATAACTTCAAGGGAAATGACAAGAGGGACAGAGATAGAGAATGTTATGGGACAGAGATAAAGAATGTCATGTTGAGAATTTTGTTTTGTGGGGACTAGAGTAGAGCTAAGATCTATGGAGACTAGAATAGAGGTAAGTTCTAGGCATCAATAGAAAAAAGTGTAGCAATTCATTAAAAATTTAAGGATTACACCATGAAATTAGAATTTAACTGTTACCTTATTCTCTCATGGCTTAAAATATTCATCAGAGAATAAAATAGAGTAAACTTAATCAATATAACAAAAGGCAAGGAAATATAAACCCAATGAAAGAGCATCAGAACGGTAAACAAAATGAACTGGTAGGAATCAAGTTGAGAACAACGTTAATCACAATGTATGCTCGGGGTACGTATTGTGAAACAATAAACATCTCAGACTGAATGAAGTAAAAAATATCCAGTCATATTCCATTGACATGAGATGCAATTTTAAAAAAGTAGAAGGTACACATTTGACAAAATCAACAGCTTTTCATGATAAAAGCATCTAGCAAACTAGGAATAGAGGAAATTATTTCAACAGAATAAAGGTTACATATGAAAACCCATAGCTAACATGAAACTCAATGATGAAAGGTCAATGGTGAAAGCTTTTCCTGTAAAGTCAGAAACAAAGCAAGCATGTCTACTCTTAACCACTGCTACTTAACCAGTTGAATTGGCATGAAAAATATAGGTACTCAAATTGGAAAGAAGAAAGTAAAATTATTTCCATTCATAGAACTTATGTGTAGGAAACCCAAGAAACGCACACACAAAAACGTTGAAGTAAACAAATGATTCAGCAAAGTTATAGAATATGAAAGTACTACATGAAAATCACTTATACTTCTATACATTTTCAATGAATAATCCAAAAGAAAATATTTTCTAAAAAAAATCCATATGATAACATCAAAGAGAGTAAAACACTTAGGAATAAGCTTAATCAAAGAGTTTATTTTTTTTTTATTGTTATTTATGCCTTTTACATTTTGTATTCCCCTTGGGTAGCCCACCACCAATTCACCCGTGATCCATCTCCATGGTTCCTTGTGTTCTTTTCTATTCCATTTTGTGCCCTTATCCTCCC